>JAFVLL020018244.1:181683-201354 GCA_021397915.2 Tor tambroides | reverse complement strand
AAAAAATGACTTCTTTTTTTTTCATTGGTAAAAAAAAAAAAAATCAATAAATCCAACATAAATCTGAAAATTTCCACACAGAAAAGAAGGCCTGGTACTAGAGCACAAATGCAATGTAGAAAAGACATGCTCACTCACAAATACACACAGGTATGACTGCTACAGAGAGCATTTTTTATAGAATGTGGCAAATAAAATCAACCACAGATGCAGAACAAAGATGTAAAGGGGTGGGACCTAATGTCCGCACATGGGCACACACGCACGCACACACACACACACACAGGTATGATTGCCACAGAGAGCACTTGTAGAAAAAAAGACACACACACTTACACACACATGCAAAAAAATTTTTACACTTGGTTCATTAAAACTGATAATATGCAACTAAAATCTGACTCTAAGTCTTGTCCTTTAGGTGTATCTTATGTGGCATTTTTCTGTCAAATTTCTGTGGCATTTTGTAAAAAACAGACATTTCAGAATGCATCAAAAACTACAAAAATTCTACTATTTGAAAGAATATTTATTTTTAATGTCTTTTCTAATGGTTATATATACATAAATTCAGAAAAATATTCCCAATAGTTGTGATATGAGCAGTTGGCCACATCCAGTAAAATGAATGGCTCTCTATGGCCCTCTGCTGGTCAAAATAATTTCTTTCCTAAACTGTAATCCCTTTAGGTTTATCTCTAACCAGCAGATGGCAGAATTTAACACCCAACACCTAGATCAGGGTTCCTCAAATCTTTCCCTGGAGGGCCAATCTGTTCTATTAAATTTCGGTTCTGCTCTATGGGACTTATTTGTTTCTTAATAAACATATGTCACATACAGCTGTTTTTAATTTCATGTAGTCAAATCTAGGCAAATAAGAGAGGTGTGGATGATATCACACGCACATCATCGTTTATCAGACATCATTTGATTTATTTGAACATGAAACCTGTTTTCCCTGTAGCTCTTATTTTCACTTGTAGTTGCTTCTCACCAGTTCAATGACCATCGGTCTATAAAGCAAGTATTTATTAACTAGATATGTTCTAAGATTTATTGAGATTGAGATAATCTGAGATTCTCTATTCTTCAGTTGTCTTGACGCGCTGGGTGTAATGTTTGAAATGTTTTGAATCCTTTTGACTTTCAAGCTCGGATCGATTGCAGTCACTGATCAACAGGTAAATTTCTTTTAATATATTTTATTTATTCATGTAACAACATGATGCACTGATTGTCCTTATTTATTTTATGATTTACATTAAATTATGTGCATCCAAATGATTTTTGTTCTTTGCTAATAACAAATTCATAAGATTTAATCTTTGTAAAATAACTTTATATATTTATTTCACCAACCATTGAACTACATTTATTATGCAAAGATGGTCTTTTAGAGCTGGCATTTATAATGCGGTTGCTCATTAGGAGCTGGAGTATGAGTTTATCGCTTGCTGGTGTATTAATACTGTACATTGATATTTTGAATCTAATGCAATGAAAGACAACAATTTTAAGTGTGACATCCAAAAGTGTTCCAATACTTTTTTGGGGGTGACTTCATACGTGGTTTATCTGGCCTGCCAAATCTGGTTAATGTTTATTTTTCTTTCCAGTCACATAATTATGGATCAAGATACAGATGATGATTTCATGGACACCTGTGTCAATCCCCCGGTCACAAATAAATATATAAATGACGCCATGGACAATAATCATGTAACAAATCAAGAATCAGATGATGTCTTGGCTCCAGTAACACATCAAGATCCAGATACCGTCATGGGCAAACCTCCAGTGAAATGTGATGAAAAACATACAGAAAACCTAAACAAAGACAATTATCACCCAATTGAGACAGATTCAACCACTAAAGCAGAATTTAAGATGCAACTATCTTCCAGTGAAGAAGCTGGAGAATACAATGTAAATGTGGTACAGGTATAATTTAAACAGAAAATAAATGTCTTTATTCTAAATGTTCATATTGCACTTTACACAAACTTCATGGCCAATTGTATGTGGACACACCCTACTAATTCATATATCAGCTAAACCCTTTGTATCATGCACAGATGAAGAATAACACATAAGTCTGATGTTCAGATGTCCTCATACATTTGGCCAAATGGCATATATGCATACAAATTTTTACTTTTTTAAGTATACAACCTTTAAAAAACATGGTAATAAGAAACAGATCTTTCGTTGTGCTTTCTCCAGGACAATGTGGAGCCAGTAGAAGAAGGGTGTAACCCAAAACCTGATGGTGATGCTAACATAGGTGTAGTACCTGTTTTCTCAGTCTTTAATGATTCATCTCACAGCAACAAGGGTATGAAATGCAACTATCAGTAAGAAGCACAAATTGATCGGTGTTATTGTTATATTCTCTGGGTTTGAGAACAGTTTTTACTTTACAGCACAGTAATCTTGATTTGACTGTTGTAATATTTGGAAGTTCTGATGCTGTCCAGTTTGGATGTAACAACTATATCTAAACAGAATTTCCAATGATTTAAATTGCAGAAACCTTAAGTACACAACATGTAATTAGTTTTACTAAAACTAGTTTACTCAAAGTAATGATAGTTTTAGTTCAGTGAGCCAAATGTTGATTCATTCTCTTCATTATTAAAATAAACAAGAGTATTTAGAGGTCCAGGAATTGAAAGTACTGTAATTCTATTATATTTTACTGTTTTGCCAAGTATTCTTTTTCTGCCCTTAAAGGGTCTGGGCATCAGAGACCATAGAGATCTCAAACTTGGTGGGATGGTTACAAGTCCCCCCCGCCCACTATTCATCCGTTTGACACTATGTTGGAAATAATTAGTGCATTTCTATTTTAGTTCTGAACTCTGGAACCATGGCTAGATTCAAAAGTTGTTTGCTAACATATTTTTCAGATATCATTCAGACAAATCAACAAACATGGCCATCAGCAGCTAGTTTTCTATTCTCTTAAATTAATCTTTTCCTTAAAAATCAAGGTGCAGAAACAGAAGCAAGCATCATTGACACTAATGACCTGCCTTTGATGAGCATGGTCCAAACTGACAAAGGAGACAAACAAAAGGTAAGACCTTATCTAGGCTATTAAATAGTATTTATTTTTGGTTTCAGCTAAATTTAAATTTAAGCTAAACTTAAATTTCATTTTTTGGTTTATTTCTGGTGTTGGAGGGAGACTTTAGATATAGGCTAACACTGACTTGTTAAAAAATGTATGTAATGAAATCATGGCATGGTGGCTTCACTTGTTATGATGCCATGAGTATTCCAGTGCCTGGTATATTTAAGTTTGTGCCCATAACAATGTGAATAGTAGGCCTGCTTTCTTGGGTGAAAAGTACTTTTTGGGTAAGAACACTGTAAGTACACCGTAAGTACCTGTATTGAAAATAGAGTGTAACCAAATTAATTATGCATTATTCATATTAATTATGAACTTGTATACAGTAGTTCTTAGTAGTTCTCTGGGAGGTCTGAAAAAAATAATAGTTACTGATTAGCTGATAGTGGACTACCACATTCGACTGACCACTATTATTTACTAATTCATTAATCAGAGTTTCTTGTTAGTTAATATTAGTTATTAGTAATTGCATTACTCATTTGATCCTGTAGTTATTCATTAATGACTGAACAGTATTCTAGAGTGTTGCCAGTAGTAACGTGTCATGTTTTTACAGCTGTAAATCCATAATAATAGATGCTGTCATTACAATAGATTGCATTTTTCAGCATCTATCCAAATGCATATATGTACGTTTTTATATGTACTGCAAATGTTACAATCAAATACACGTAACAATGGGATGAGGGTGCATACTTGTCATATGTTCTAATCAACTACATGTACTATTTATACATGTAACTAAATGATTAACATATGACAAGTATGTTACATGTACAATACCATTTAAATGTATTATGGTACTGTATTTTCCAGCTTGATGCAGGGCAATTCCTTGAGAAGATTCTTCCTGAAGGCAAATACCAAATACAAAGCACTGTAGATTTCCTGAAGCCAACTGTACAATCACAGTCCCAAGAGTCTTGTGAAGAAGAGGAGCTGGCTTCAGTTTTTCTACAGAAATTGATGATGATGGACTACAGAGCAAGATACCTTCAGATTATAGGGAGTAAAGAACATCACTCACAACAAAGGAACAATGAATCATCTGAAGATGATGGTGATGCCTTTGATAGTATTTTTGGAGAAACTGCTAAACCCTCTGATGAAACAGATGCAGTCCATTTAATGGATGTTCAGATGGCTGTGTTTCATTGTGCTGATAGCTTCCTAAAGCAGCTCATGGTGACTAAACTCTCACAGTGTCAGTATGCACTGCCACTGCTTGTACCAAATCCATCCACACAACAGATTGAGTTCCCACTCTGGACATTTAGACAAATCAACAAGAGCTGGAAGACAACTGATGATACAGGTAAAGTCTGTAGCAAATTCCTGCCAGTCTACAAGGCAGAAACCCCAATGGTGGCTTTCTTCAGGTTTGGTCCTGCATCTTCATCCAAGTCTCAACTGATGAACAGCCTGATCAATGAGAAACACAACACATTCTTCCACAGGAACTGCCCAGGCAGCAGCAGAACCAGAGTACTGATGGATGGAGTGGTGGAGATCGCCTGGTACTGTCCATCTGGAGAGAAAACAGACAGATTTACTCATTGTGTTGCGTTCTGTAACCTCCATGGTGATGCAGGAGCCCATGAAACGCAGCTGGATATCCTGACTCAAATGGCCTCTGTAAATGTTGCTATTTTACCACAACTTAACAAGAAAGACGAAAGCATGACCAAGATCCAAACCTTCTACAAGGACTCAAAGCCACTCATCTGCCTTCTTACTGACAATGATTCATCTCTCACAGAAATGCGGGAAGGGAAATACAAAATTGGTTTGAAAGACAGAAATCAGTCAGTTGTATTTGAAGAAATCCGAAGAGCTATAAATAATGGCCTCTTGTCTACTGAATCAAGTTCCTTCTTTAAACTTGAAGATGTGTCCAAAGACAACGATATCAGAGTGGATGAGGTCGAAGATGATGACTGCAGGAAAGGAAAAGAGGCAGCACAGCAGATGATAAATTTACTGGAGGATAAAGATCTGACTGAAATCAAAGAATCATTCCTGCCATGTCAGGGAAAACTGTGGCATCAGTGGTGCCAGAAGAATAAAGAACTTCATCGACCAACATTAGGAGAACTACATAAGGGAAGCAACATAGAAAAGAACAAAAGTTCTAAAAAATCAGAAATGCAGAAAATCCGTGAACAGCAGCAAACATCTGACCTAAGTCCGTTTATCCAAATCTTCATCCAAAAACTGAATTCACCAGTAGGAAATGAGGTGGCATATTTTCTGAAATGGCTTGGTATACTACTGGATGATTATACCACTGAAAGTGTCTCAGTTCTTCATCATGAGTATCATGAAAAGTGGTCAACAGTCCTAAATCTTAAAAAGAAACATGATAAATCACAGCAAATGACTGCTGCACAAGTTGAACTTGAGAGAGTATCTGAGAAACTACAAGCTGCAACCTTTGGCTTGGAGCACATACTGAGAGAGATCGGTCAGATATATGAATCATGTTCATCTGTGAAGAAAAACAAAAAAGACCTAAAGTTTAACGTCTCCTCTCTTCCAAGTCTTGCAGCAGAGATGATGATTTCTGGATTTCCACTGGAGTTGATGGATGGCGATGCTGCCCATGTTCCTCTGATCTGGGTTACTGCTGTTCTTGATGCACTCATCCAGAAACTGGGAGACAAGAGAGTCTATGTGTTGTCAGTTTTAGGGATTCAGAGCTCTGGGAAATCCACCATGCTGAACGCCATGTTTGGACTGCAGTTTGCCGTCAGTGCTGGCAGGTGCACCAGAGGAGCTTTCATGCAGCTGGTCAGAGTGTCAGAGGAGATGAAAGCACAGCTAAAGTTCGACTACATTCTGGTCGTTGATACTGAAGGACTTCGTGCTCTAGAACTGGCTGGAAGATCAACAAGAAATCATGACAATGAAATGGCCACATTTGTTGTTGGTCTTGGAAATATGACATTGATCAACATATTTGGGGAAAACACAGCTGAAATGCAGGACATTCTTCAGATTGTTGTTCAGGCCTTTATGAGGATGAAGAAGATCAAAATGAATCCAAGCTGCATGTTTGTGCATCAGAATGTTTCAGATGTTACAGCTGGAGAGAAAAACATGGAGGGAAGGAGACGACTGCAGGATAAACTGGATGAGATGACTAAACTCGCTGCTAAAGAGGAAGACTGTGATACAGAGTTTTTCAGTGACATCATTGCATTTGACGTTCAGAATGATGTGAAGTATTTTGCTCAGCTCTGGGAAGGCAGTCCACCAATGGCACCACCAAACCCAAACTACAGCAGAAATATTCAGGAGCTGAAGGACACCATTCTCTCAAAAGCTTCTGAATCTAACGGCATTACGCTGTCTCAGTTCAGAATGCGTATTAATGATCTGTGGAATGCACTGCTGAATGAAAACTTTGTGTTCAGCTTCAAAAACACACTTGAGATTGCAGTATACAGAAAACTGGAAACTAAGTACAGCGACTGGACGTGGAGCCTCAGAAGTGCCATGAACGGCATTGAAGACAAATTCTACAACAGAATTGCTAATGGAAACATTAAGGTTCAGGAAAATGACTTGTTGACTGAAATGAGAAAGACAAAAGAGCAGGTAGAAAAATCAATGATGTCTTATTTTGAAGAGGACAAAGACAAAGACATTCTGTGTCAGTGGCGAGGAAGATTTGAAACCAGAATCAAAGATCTTCATGATGACCTTGTGAAGGGAACAAAAAGAAAGTTAGATGAAGCAATTGAACAGAAAAAAGCCAGGGAGCAGCTGAATCAAAGAAGGACAGAGTATGAAAACAAGCTTTTCAGTCGGAGCAAGGAACTAGCTTTGAGCCTGAAAGATGCAGGAACAGGTGAACATAAGCTTAAGGAAGAGTTTGACACAATGTGGAGTAAATGGGTCACTGAAATGACCAAAGATACGCCTCCACTAAAAGACTTCAACCTTTGGGAGGATGTGACACGGATATTATCTGAAAACCATGAACTGACTCTTGTAAATGAGCGCTTAAAACAAAAAGACTATGAACAGATAGGCCGCCGGCGTGATTATTGTGACTACATGATACTAAAGAAACATCTGGAGCATTCTGATGACACTGTATCAGAGGAAGCTGCCGAGAGCTCTAAGAAAAGTGAGAGTGGGATTTTGAAGCGGTTTGGTCAAATAATTATGTCAGGCATAGGATATTTCATAGAGAATCCAAAGCCACAAGAGAACATGGACCTAAATTCTGAATGTCATTACTCAATAAGGGCTATGATTAACAAAATTATTTTGGAAACTGAAACAATAATGAAGAAGTCACCAGTTGGAACACGAGGCTACAATGACAGTTTTGTTCAGGAAATAACAGACTGTGTTAAAAAATCAGTAAAGAAACATCAATCTGTGAGCCAAAAATACAAATTGAAAAAGGAGTTTACCATAGATCTGAGTCTCTACGTGTGTGAGATTGCAAGATGTAGATTTACTGAACTCCACAAAGAATTCAGAGAAGCAAATGACCCAATACTGTATCTTGAGAAGCAGAAAACTCAATATTGGAACATCTTCAAGAAATACTACAAAGGAGCAACAACAACAACCGTACTGAGTGAATTCATCTGCAGCAAGCTTGAACCCTCTATTCTACAAGCAGTTTACAACAAAACTGCTATTGGTTTGGCAGCACAGATGAGGTCTGACATAGAAGCATTACGTGAGAACAGACCAAATCTGGAGAAACACATTCTGAGATCCCTTGCAGAAAAGGAGGACTTTGAGCAGTACATAGAATACATTCATAATCCCAGAGAACACTTCAAACAATTCATAAAAAATGAAGTGGACAGATACTTCACCAAACAAAACAAACAGATCCTAAGCATTTTCAAAGGTAATCTGAAACAAAAAGAGCAGATTGTAAGTAATGCAGTGAAAGCAGCTACAGTGGAGGCCAAGACCCAGAGTGGAGATGGCAACATGTGGTTCAGATGCTTCACCACAACCCTGAGAGATGAGCTGCAGCTCACAGAAAACTCGTGTGTGAATCTTAGTGAAATTAAAGACTTGGATTTTCTTGAGAATGTTTTAGGTGACACTCTAAAGGAGAGGATGTCAAAGCTACAGGACAGTTTTACAAGCATTAATAACATAAAAATAGAAAAGAGCAGGAAAAGACCAGATGAGATTTTGATTGAGCACTTCTGTCAGTGCTGTTGGGTTCAGTGTCCTTTCTGTAAGGCCATCTGCACCAACACAATGGAAGACCATCCTGGAGATCACTGTGTTCCTTTCCACCGCAATATTGGACTGAATGGATGGTTTTATAGAGGAACAACAAACTTGTCTATTAGTATCTGCACAACAGCAGTAGTGAGTGATCGATCCTTTTACCCAAATTCCTCAGATGATACAGTCCCCTGGAAAGAATACAGAAAAGGAGGTTGTGAATATGCTAACTGGAGCATCACCCCTGACCACTCTGAGCTGCCGTACTGGAAGTGGTTTGTGTGCAGATTCCAGAAAGATCTGGAAACGTACTACAGCAAGACATTCCAAGGATATGGTGAGATTCCAGATGAATGGAGAAAGTACACAAAAAAGGATGCTCTGGAGAGTTTGGATAAATACATGTAATGGAAAAGTTACAAATGTTATAAATGGCACTCTGTCAGCTCCCTGTTTTTAGATGATATATTGATATCTTGTTTCACACAGTAATCATTCTGAACAGGTTGATGCAGCACGTTGTTTTGCGTAGGAGATTTGTTTCTAGGAAAGTTTATATGAATGCTGTTATATTTTGTTGTGAAGGCTGCTGAGCTTTTTATTTACTGTACATGTGTTGATCAGTAGGCTACTATCAAAAAAATAAAGAGACAAACACGTGACTGTTAAAGCTAGTGGGAAATGTTTAATTCAATTTGTTTTACCAGAGATGAAAACACACCATGATTTCCTAATTGTTAATCATTTTAATAGTTTGAAGGCACTTGTTGCATATACATATTAAAATATTTTTTGATTTGTACTCATGGTTATGATGGTTATGGCATATTATGATGTAAATTCTGAATAAAGCTGAGTGAATGAACTTGTTTGATTTTCTATTTGTTTTGCGCATATACACAATACATACATGTATGTATATCTATGTGTAAGAGATGTGTGAATACTTTAAGAGTAATTAAAAATCTCTAGAATGTGAATGTGTTTATGTGCATGTTAGCTTTAACAGTGAGAGACATGTAAACAGAAACTTGATAAAAGATAACTTGTTTGAAGGAAAATACACATACTACTACAAGCTTTCCACTGCAAATAGATATTTTTAAATGCACGACAGTATTTAAGTTTAAAACATAGCTTACCCCTTATCCACACTTTCATCAAAAGTTTTGGCAATGTCTGCTGCCTGTTGCTCTATATTCAGCATGTGCTGGCCTCATTTTTGTTAGCTGCTCTCATCACCCACCAGAAAAGGTTATTTATGATAGAATTGGAGGGTTAAATGGGATTTGTTCATATGGTGATTATGCATGTAGGCTAGTTATTGCCAGTGTTATATTTATTAAGTATTTCACTGGGGTTTGATAAAGCAACACACATTTTGGATGTCTCCCCATGACACACATAAAGTATTTCAGGTCTGCAGGACTAGAGAGAACCACTGTATAATATTGTATAAAAACCCACATCATTGTTTAATTTAAACAGTAGGCTATAATAATCATATATTTGAACTTATGTCATGTGCACATCCCACTGAACTATTTTAAATTTAAAAATCAGTATCCACTTTCTGCAAAACAACCAGCTACTAGTAAATCTACTAGCGGATAAATGTACTCAACGGTGACCTCTTGTGACAGAAGATTTCGATAGATTCGGAAGTGACGTATTCACTGATTGTCAACATGCAAGATGGCGACCCATCACAGACAGAACGCTGCTGGACGGAGGAAAGTCCAGGTAATAATTTACAAATAATGTTTCGTAACTTTAAAACTATGAATTCGTGAATTTAGATTACGTTTACATGTTTCAGGTAAGTGTCGCCAAATATAGCGTCCACAATATTTACAAAACCAAACATGTTCACCCTTACAAGAAGTACTGTGGTGTTACCATAATACAGTGATGATATGTAACGCAGCGGCATTCACTCATTTTTAAATGTGTCCACGTACTTTTTGGGCCACTGTACAGTTATATATTAATGCAATTAAATTTGTTCTTTTAATACAATTGTCTGCACATTGATTCGATTCATTAGATTAAAAACATTATGTCTGTGTATGCAGATGTTGTAACTTTACAGCAGCAGAATCAATTGTTAATCATTTAATGTTAGTTTCATAAGACACTTCTAATCTAATCTAATATTATAATATCATTTTTCTATGAATTAATCGGAAATAGATAGTAAATAGGTAGTTTGGTAGAATGTAGGTAGTCTTTGATGTTTAATAAACTGGAGTTAATAATAATGATGTGTGTACAGGTTTCCTACGTGATTAGAGATGAGGTGGAGAAGTACAATCGTAACGGTGTGAACGCTCTTCAGCTGGATCCTGCTCTCAACAGACTCTTCACAGCCGGACGAGATTCCATCGTCAGGATATGGAGTGTCAATCAACACAAAGTAAAACCTGCATTTTTCATGATTTGTGAATATTAATGCACTTGATCCCTTGTTTTGTTACTGTGCGACCATACTTTCCATTTTGAGCAACAGTGTTAACTTTGTATCTCCCTCAGAGGAACAATTTATGCCAATTCTGGCTCTCTGTGGTCAAATGTTTCTGATAAGTCCAACTAAGAGCCGTTTACTGTTGCAGCAGGATCCTTACATCGCTTCAATGGAGCATCACACGGACTGGGTGAATGACATCATCCTCTGTTGTAATGGAAAAACATGTACGTCTAAGCACCTCATATGCCTTTTACAGAAGCTTCATGCTTGAATCTCATCAAATATATTCTGCGCTTTAGCCCGTTTGAGTGGATTGTTCTGTGTTGTAGTGATATCAGCCTCCTCGGACACCACCGTGAAAGTCTGGAATGCACACAAAGGCTTCTGCATGTCCACGTTACGGACACATAAGGTACATTTCTTATATTGCTCATCTTGGTTATTTAATTTTGTTTAAAATCTTCTTGCATAAGGGTTATTCTGATGACAGTCTTGCATTGCCAGACATTAGACTATTGGCATACAATTTGATCCATGATTTAACATCTCCAGAAATTTGCATAGAAAACAGATTAAAGGGGTCATCGGATGCAAAATTCACTTTACAAGTTGTTTGAACATAAATGTGTGTTGGAAGTGTGTACACATCCATCCTATAATGATAAAAATCCACCCAGTGTTTTTTTTTTTTAAATCCCTATTTTAAAACCCCCTTTCTCAAATCAGGCTGTTCTGAGATTTCTGTCAGAATGACGCAGTTCTGTACAGGCCCCTCCCACGAGAGTTGATTGACAAGGCCGTCTTACCTTAGACCCGCCCTGAGTGAGCTGAGAGCTGTCCGCCATTGTGTCGACTCCGGTGCAGGGGAAGACAAGAATGTCTCCGATTAAGTGATTGAGGTGTTTTGTTGTTGGATGTAACAATGAATATAGCAGTTGTCATTTACTCCCGACATCTGAGCCGCTGAAGACGCAGAGGATTAACGTTACTTTTGCTTTGAAGTGAATGCGCCGATCCCCGATCTGCCTAAATGCGTCTATGTTCGCGCGAATCATTCGTGATCCAGCCTCACCTACAGAAGAAGTGAGTATAAGGGTTTTTATGAATCTTTGCAAATCGCCTTTCCTAATAAGGCGCTAGTTAGCCAGTTTCGCAGCTGAAGTTTACAGTCTGCTCGTCACCCCACAGAAGGGAGGGGCGGGGTCAGCAGAGCTCATTAGCATTTAAAGCAACATGGACTAGAATGGCTTCCTGAAAACAGAGCTGATTTTGACAAGCAAAAAAAGGTGTTTTTACACTACCATTGAGAAATTTTAACCAAGGTATGTAATAGACTTTTAATTAAGACCCTAAAGAATCATATCAATTTGTGGAAAATGGGCATCCGATGACCCCTTTAAAGCCTAAAATTTTGAGAAAGTTCTTGCCATTTTGTTTGCAATATGATTATGAGACATAAAGTGATTTTGTCGATTGTGATTCACTTTTCAGGACTACGTCAAAGCTTTAGCATATGCAAAGGAGAAGGAGCTGGTGGCATCAGCCGGGCTGGACAGGCAGATCTTCCTGTGGGATGTGAACACACTGACAGCTCTGACCGCCTCCAATAATACAGTCACCAGTGAGTAAACTCTCTTAATCATTCTGTTTGACATCGTCTTCCTTCTGAGTCATCGAGTTCGGGTTGAAACATGTAATTAAGCAGATGATTATGAAAACCCATTTCTTCCGAAGTCAATGCATTACTGCATGCAGTGTTATTATATTATCACTGAGATACTGTTACAGGTTTTATTAAAAGTTGGAATTTGTTTTGATCTCGTTTGGAGTTAAAGTTTCAGTAATTTTGTTGTCTTTTTGAGAATTTTATTAGTTATTGTTTTTTTTTATTTGTTTTTATAGTTTAGTTTTAATTATTTCAGTACGTGAAGTTAAATTCAAAGAAAAGGAAGAAATTTTGCCTTGGAAACTAGCTTAAATCCAATAAGTTTAAGTTTTTGTATTTGAACTTATTTCAGTTAACGTATTTTATTTCAAAATATTATAGTTTTTGTTAACTCTAATAACCCTGATTTCATCCCTCATTTCTGTGATAGCTTCCTCACTGAGTGGAAACAAAGACTCCATCTACAGTCTGGCCATGAATCAGACAGGAACTGTGATCATCTCAGGATCTACAGAGAAGGTTTGTCTCACAGTTTTTTGGTTTCATATTTCAAGGAAGAAAAATCATCATTTCAACTGCAGGCTCAAATAAAAGGATTTTGGTAATTGGAAATGTTTTGCCTTTTGTTTAATCAGGTCTTGAGGGTCTGGGATCCACGAACTTGTGCTAAGCTAATGAAGCTGAAAGGTCATGCTGACAATGTCAAATCATTACTGTTAAACAGAGACGGCACTCAGGTAGGACTTCAACACAGCTCCAGAAATAATTGCACATTTTTTAACACGTCACATGTGCATCAAATACCAAACTATGAGAAAATATATTTGGAATTCAGCCTTTTGAACTGAGATGCATTCCTAATTTTAATATGAATGTGATTTGGATTAGGTTTGTAAACATTAGTTTTTGTGTCTTTTTTGCTTTTCAGACTACAAAAAGTGAACAGATTTGCATCAGATATGATGTCTGGACACAGCCATAGTCACATAGAGTTTGATAAGGTTTTCCATCAGGTACACATGTTAAATCTGTGTTGTATGTTGTTTCTCTGTCTAGTGTCTCTCCGGTAGCTCGGACGGTACGATACGCTTGTGGTCTCTCGGTCAGCAGCGATGCATCGCCACGTACCGGGTCCACGATGAGGGAGTGTGTGCTCTGCAGGTGAACGAGGCCTTCACGCACATCTACTCTGGTGGACGTGATCGAAAAATCTACTGCACGGATCTGCGTAACCCAGACTTACGTGTGCTCATATGCGAAGAGAAAGCTCCCGTCCTGAAAGTGAGCTTGAGCTGCTTGGTGTTTGAAAATATAGTAATGAAGTCATCATCAAATGTAAGTGTTCAATCCTTTAAGAAAGCTGCACTTACAGTGTATCTGATGTTTTCTCTGTGCAGATGGAATTGGACAAGTCAGCTGATCCACCTCAAGCGATTTGGGTGTCCACAACTAAATCTTTTGTAAACAAATGGGTGAGTTATGTTACACAGATTTCTATTTTTAAAGTGATAGTTCAACCAAAACATGAAATCATTATGTACTCATCATATCTTCTATTTTTTGCCATTGAGCACAAAAGGAGTTTCCTGTGATATGTCTGGGCTGTTCTTTTCCTTTGATAGTGAGTGAGGACAGTGACGGTCAAGCTCCAAAAAAGGCTAAAAAAGTACCATAAAAGTACTTTAAAAGTTCCCTTCTTCATTATATATTGCGTTGAGTGTATTGTGGTTGTGGCTGTATGCAAACAAAGAAGTTCTTGCATATATTGTGAGCAATCATAGCAGAATTTTTAGGTGAACTATCACTTTAAGATATGCATGATATAATTAGACATTAGTTTATATCTAATGATACACTATTGTTCAAAAGTGTGGGGTCAGTAAGATTTTTTTTCTTTTGAAAGAAATTAATACTTTTATTCAACAAAGATGCATTAAATTGATCAAAAATTTCGGGAAAGAAATTTATTATGAATCATAAAAAATGTATTACAGTTTCCACAAAAATATGAAGCAGCACTACTGTTTTCAACATTGATAACAATAAGAAATGAGCAGCAGATCAGCATGTTATAATGATTTCTGGAAAATCATGTGACACTGAAGACTGGAGAAATGATGCAGAAAATTCAACTTGCATCACAGGAGTAAATTACTTTTTAAAATATATTCAAACAGAAAAAAGTTATTTTAAACTGATTAATGTTACTTTTTTTGATGTTTTTTGTTTGTTGTTGTTGTTTTTAGAGGGTTTTTTTTTGATCAAACAAATGCATCCTTGGTGAGCATAAGAGACTTAAAAAAAAAATCTTACCAACCCCAAATTTTTGAATGGTAGTGTATATTTGCGATTGAATTGAAATGCATCAAATTAAAACTAAATTGCAGTGTTCCTTCAGCTCATATCTGTCTGTATTTGTTTATTTGTCATTCTCAGTCTCTGAAGGGCATGCATAACTTCAGAGCATCTGGAGACTACGACAACGACTGCAGTGCGCTGTCACGCTGCTATGCCCAGCCAGAGCAGGTCATCAAAGGTAAAAGACCATCTGTGTGTGCTAGAGCAGGCACCTGAGTGTCAGATCAGTGTTGTCTATTGGTTAAAATTCAGGGATTGTAACTGTAAGGTTGCTGGTTTGAGCCATGAGCAAATTGTGTAAGGAATTTGATGCTTTGGGTTGAAGCCTTCGTTAAATGACTGATTACTAATATCACTCATTAAACTGTTTTAATTTTTGACTGAGAGTTTGGATTCAATTTTAGGTGGCACCAGCATCGTTCAGTGTCATATTCTCAATGACAAGAGGCACATACTCACCAAAGACTCCAATAACAGTGTGGCATTCTGGGATGTCCTCAAGGTAAGAGCAGATCATGAGAAGCTTTTGTGGCATCTTTAGGCCAAATGTTATGTAATCTCACTCTGTGTTTTGTAGGCATGTAAGGGGGAAGACCTGGGTAAAGTGGACTTTGATGAAGAAATTAAAAAGAGGTTCAAGATGGTCTATGTGCCGAACTGGTTTTCTGTAGATCTCAAAACAGGGGTGAGTATTAGCGTCTTGCTTTTCAATTAATAATGAGGGTGAAGATGAAAGATAATGAATGATAAGTCTGTTCTTGCTGCTTTTCAGATGCTGACCATCACGCTGGATGAAAGTGATTGTTTTGCGGCGTGGGTGGCAGCTAAAGATGCTGGTTTTACAAGCCCAGACGGATCTGATCCAAAGTGTAATATCTTCTTCTAAGAATTTTGTTCTTTAAGAAGTTAGCTGAATATCTAATATTTATGCTGCAAAAATGACAATCTTGAAGCAAAACACAATTAAATAGGGGCTAGACTATATGTTTGCCGATGCTGGTCTTTTTTGAGCAATTTCTTTGAATTTTAGTGTATGATATTTTTTCATTCTTTATTTGATTTATTTATTTTTCCAAATCTATTTGGTGCTGAAATTACACACTTCACCTTTAAAACAAGACAGAAATACCTTTGATTTAGCAATTGTTTAAAATCTTTTCACAAGTCTTACTACCTTTTTGATGTAAGGACATTTAGAAAACAAGATGATACAGATTATCAACAGGATTTTGAAGTGTATGTTTCTTTGTTTCTTTGTTTATCATTAACAATCTGACCTTACAATATTAGCTCAACAGATTTATGTAACAACTGTTCCTTGTGTTTATTTGTGTGTTTCAGTGAATCTGGGTGGGCTGCTCCTGCAGGCTCTGTTAGAGTTCTGGCCTAGAACTCATATAAACCCAATGGAAGAGGAGGAAAGCGAACACAACCTTGGTAGACCTGTTTTGTTTTGTTTTTTGTAATTTTTTAATTTTTTTGTAACTTTTTTTGTATTTTTTTCAGCAGTGAATCAAATTTTCTTTCTAGTCTGCTGTTTTAGTTAATATTAGTTTTTTTGCAGTGCATTCTGGGATTGACTAATGCATGCAGTTATTTTAGTAGTGGTTTCTGAGCTTTTTCCTTTTTTTTTCTTTTTCTAAAACATAATGGCATTGTTTAAAGCATAGCTTGCTGCCAACTTCCTGCCTAAATAGAATTTGCCTTTATACTAATAACTCTTCTATAAATAATTTTTATAAGCAGTTATTTCTATAAATACATTTTACTTCATACAGTTCTTTACAATGCATACTGACATTTCCCTATCAACAAAGTATGCGTGGAATTATTTTTTTATACCTTTTTTTTTTTAAACCTGGTTTCTGAGCTAATGGAATTTATGGTAATATGCAGTTGGTTTCTGACTTTATCATTTTCTGTGTGATTTTGTCTTCAGTGAACGGTGAACAGGAGAGTCGAATTCAGAAGGGCAATGGCTACTTCCAGGTTCCTCCACACACTCCTGTCATCTTTGGGGAAGCAGGTGGAAGAACGTTGTTCAGGTCCGAATGACGGTGTCCAGTACTGATGAAGACATTAAACTCATCTTCTTGTTTCTCATCTTTATTATAAGCCATATTTCCATCCAATTTCAGGTTACTGTGCCGTGATTCTGGAGGAGAGACTGAGTCCATGTTACTGAATGAAACCGTACCTCAGTGGGTTATTGACATCACTGTAGATGTGAGTGATTCATATCCCACAATCATCCCATTATGTGTCCATCATATGTTTGTGATTGTATATTGACTGCTTTTCTTTTCTGCTGCAGAAAAACATGCCAAAATTCAACAAGATCCCATTCTACCTCCAACCTCATTCATCATCTGGGGCCAAAACACTCAAAAAGTATGCTGTGTTTGTAAAAGTGACGAAATGGAAAAGCAATAATTAATAAGGGCTATGTGCTTAGAAATTCACATTGCAGTTTGAAGTCTAAAATAGTTGGATGCAAATTTGGATGCAACAATATTTTGGTGATTATTCATCGCAATCTGTTGTTTTCAGGGACCGTCTGTCTGCTAGCGACATGCTACAGGTGCGGAAAGTAATGGAGCACGTCTACGAGAAGATCATCAACATCGACACAGAGTCACAGACCACCAGCTCCTCAGCCAATGACAAGCCGGGAGAGCAGGAGAAGGAGGAAGACGTGGCGGTGATAGCCGAAGAGAAGATTGAGCTCATGTGTTTAGATCAGGTTAGACCTGCTTAACTGCTTCCAGACAAATGAAAAGTACTAGAGACTCATCTCTCCAATGTGCTTATTGTTTGCTGTTCAACATCTTATTTTCCTCAGATGCTGAAACGAATTTAAATGAGGTGACTTATTTAGTTTTGATCGGTTGTTGGTTGTTAAGCAACTTCACGCAGCTTTTGTGACACCAGTAACCCTTAATAATAAGATTACAAGTGTCAAACATTGATTAACCCAGGGTTAAAGTTGCCTTAACCTTAGGTAAACAGTGTGAAAAGGAACTTAATCTTAAGTAAATCCTTCACTGCTCTACATTTTTGGCGACTTTCTGCTACTTTAACATTATTTACATACTTATATTTTATTAATGCTTAACTGCACTGAATGTTTCAGGCAAGATCATATCATTTGCATTATGCTCCCAATTAGTAAACAAACAAAATTCTTTGTTATGCTGTGAAAAGCTTGTTTGTACTCTCTTGTTGATGTTTTCTGTCGTTTGTAGGTTTTGGATCCAAACATGGACCTCAGGACTGTAAAGCATTTCATCTGGAAGAGCGGTGGAGACCTGACCCTTCATTATAAACAGAAATCCACGTGAGCCCCTCTGACCACTGTAAAGACCCCAATCACCTTCAACCCGCGTCGCTTTGATTTCCAGAAGAAGCATCCCAGAATGCCCTGCTGTTCTTAGGTCTGATGGTCACCCAGGAGGAATGTTTTTTCTCTTTGCATTAGCTTAAATGACAGAGCCAGCAGAAAGATCTGACCGACAGTCGAAGGTTAAAGACTAAAGACTGACTGCAGATTGATGCAGTTGTGACTTTCTGTGAACTACAAATTCAATATTTGCCTTTATTGCATTGATTACATTTTTTGTATATTTATTACCATGTTAACGACATGTCTTGTCCATCTTAACATGAGCCATGATGATGATGCACACGAGTGCTTCCGTTCTCAGACATTCCAGAGACTTTCATCCAGATCCAAATCAGTTATTCTTTGAAGCTCCTCGTTTTGCTTTTTTCCAAGTAAACAATGTACATTTTTTCTAGATTTAATGTTGTTATAATTTATCTGAAGCAGTTTTTGTACCAGAAATCAAAACTGTCCAACAAGGAACAAGAAGTCAGCAAGGATGATTTTAATGCGCGGTTACGTAATTTACTGCATATGTGTGAGACACTTTCCAAATGTATGTTTCTCATTTGTTTGTTAGTTGATTTCTGTGGATCAGTGCACATGACAGTGTTGACATCATCTTACCACAACTTCTGAGAAATATGGCCCTGGCCTTGTCAACTAACTGACATTAAGACTGACATTTTTTGTGAATAAAAGTTGAAACTGTGCTTTCACTCTTAATGTCTGAACATGATCCAGGAGAAGTTTTACAAATGCAGGATTTTATCAATTTGAGACATGAAAGAATAAATGGTAAAAATACAATTTGTCAGCATCAGTTTATTGCATTAGGTGTTATAAACAATGAACAAGAACTTTTAACAGCATTTATTAGTATATTATTAGTATTAGAAACAATTATTAACAGTATTTATTTGCATTTGTGATTATTATTATATAGCATGTGCTAATTTTTGTTGTGTAATTAAAAAAACTTTATAATTTATACAACTTGAATATGTAGAAATTACCATTAGAAACTGATTGAATTAGAAAATTAGAAAACTGATTAATCAACTTTGTAAACTGTTCATTGTTACGTCCCAGGACGTATTTGTTTAATTCCCTGTCTACATCTGTGATGTATGTGGTCACCATTTATTTATTTGGTGCAATGTGGTTGTACTTTTTGTATAGTGTTTTGTACTCTCTCTCTTTCTCTCTCTGTCTCTCTGTCGTCCCTTCAGACAGGTATGAGCGTCAGCTGTGCCTAATTAAAACCAAGCTCTGGGGGTGACCTGATTGGTTGATGAGATGGGAGCTGGTGGATAAAGCTGTGGTGGAAAGCCAGGAAGCTGAGAGTCTTTCCTCCTGCCCCAGCATGTGATTGTTGAGCCTGTGTGTGTTGGTTGACTGTTGTGAAGGCCTAAAGCCTGGGTTTGTGTTACTAAGTAATT
>JAFVLL020018244.1:143281-181585 GCA_021397915.2 Tor tambroides | reverse complement strand
CTCAGGTTGGCTCTGGCTGAGCTGTAAGCCTCTCGGTCTCCAGACCTGAAGGCTGCATCTCTTGCTTTGAGCAGGAGGCGAACCTCTCTGTTCATGTTTATATGTTAATATATTAACTACAGAATTCATTAACTGAATGGAAATGTTAAAGTAATAAGTTTGTATGTGACAGATGACATAAAATAATTATTCATAGTCCAGGTGATATGTTCACTTTTTCATAAAAGCATTAAAGTTGGTGCAGTTGTGCAACTTGGGACCCTGAACATTTTCAGAAATAGAGCCATTGCAAAAACACCATGGCGACCATTTTACTTTCCACCATAACCAAATTATGTATTTTGTGTCATATCTCTTGAACCAAACATGATAACACAGAAAAGATGTCTCCACCTATGTTTTGATGGACAAGGATTGCAATGATACCATATACAACAACATAAACTGTTCAGCTGAACAGCTAATGGTGAAATCAGCAATGTGAGAAGGAAATCACAGTACGCGAGTTTAACAGTAGGTGTAGACATCACCTTTTCTGTGTTATCTTGTTTGGTTCAGGAGATATGAATCAAAATATGTTTTTATTACTTATGAACCCCTATGATTTTTTTTATTTTTCCAAATAGGTGTGTGAGTTGATGACATGAAGTAAGATGGAGGTGTAAAATGTTCTGAACTGTGTGTTTCTCTCTCCTCAGGGTTCAGTGCTGAGATCTCTGTGTTTGTGCAGACGGGAGCTTCTGTTCAACTGGATATACAGACACAACAATTACCAGAGTTTGATGATTTATCCTGGAGAAATGATAAATCAGAGATCATAGTTAGATATACAAGTGAAACTAAAAGATTAAGACTTCACTCTTCCTACAAGGACAGAGTGGATTTCAATGATAAAACCTTCTCTCTGACACTGAAGAACATGCAGAAGACAGACAGTGGACTCTACACAGCAATAGCAAGTGGAGAATCAGACAACAATATTGTTACATACAGAGTATCTGTTATAGGTAAATCTCATTTCTTTGTGTGATTTAATGCATTCCTACATAAAAGACCATTCATAATGGTAATGTTACATTTTTCATACGTTACATTTTTATTTTTACTTTTATATTTAAACCAGATTGTGGCACTTTTTTTCAAGTTCATCAAGTGTTTCTGTAACTTCAGTTAAAGCAAAAACAAAAGTCGAAGTCCTCCTGACAATTTTTACTCAACATGTTTTACATAGAGAATGCAGATAAATAGCATGGTTAAAGAAATATTTTGGATGATGTTTGTATTTTGTGTCGTGCTTATATTTTAATGTACAGTTTACAGCATCTCTACTGTTGTCTTTATTTAACAAAATGAATGTTTAAAATCACTGAGCTGTAAACTGTGAATACGATTCTGATCCTGGTTTAAATGTGTGTTTCAGATGCTGTGGAGGCTCCTGTCCTGGCTGTAAACTCAAACTGGTCTAATTATTCCTGTACTGTCAATTTTACATGTAGAGGTCATGACCACACACTCAGCTCCACTTTTGTATATGGTGGCTGCTATAGAGAGGAAGTGACATCACATGGTAACTACACTCTCATCCTGTTCTGCAGTGAGGAATCCATCATCTGTAACCATAGCAACCCTGTCAGCTGGAAAGAAGACAGAATAAAAATCACACAGCTCTGTGACAGTAAATATCTGTTTCAACGTCAATAGCTAGTCTTTATCTCACAAATCAAATCTGTTCTTAGTTTACACATGTTAAGCTGCATTTTCTCAAATTATTTTTTACAATGAGAATTGTTATGTGGCTGTAAAATTAACTATAATAAACTGATTATTGCAGTTCATCATCTTTTCTTTTCCAGTGAAAGAGAGTCAACAAACTCCACTCTCTTATAGTTCATTTTACATGACTGGGCTGCTTATTGTGTTTGCTGTTGTGGGAGTAATGGTGTTTGCTGGTTTGATCCTTTGCTGTTGCTGCAAAAATAAAACAGGTATGTCCATCTCACAAATACTGAAAAACTGATCTCATATTTATACCTCAAACAGTTTCTTTAGTGCTAAAAAATTTTGGAATATGAAAATTAATATGGGCTAAAATTAGCTACAAGGTTTATATAGAGAAACAACACACACATAATTAATGTAATGCAGCCTAAAATGTGATTGGTCAATAGGATAGCAAGCCAACTCATCATCATTTTGCCCCTTTTTTTATCTAGTTTTATAACTCATTTTCCTTCCAAGCACAAAATAAAGACTTCTTACAATTCCCCGTGATGTAAAAAAAAAAAGATCTTGTTTCAAAATAAATATTTGCTTGTGTTGTGACTGCACTAAATCTTTGCTGTTGGCAACAGACTCAACTCATTACTTCGAATTTCGTACATGTTGCAATATTTTATTTGTAGCAATTTTATGGTCAGACCCTATATGAAATTCTACAGAAAAAAAAAAAACATCAACACAATGTCTAATTAGCTTTTTCCTACAAGTAAGAGCAGTCTACTGAATCTAGAACACTGGTCACACTTGTAGGTTGTCAGTTTGTGTTACATGAAAGAAATCTCACCTTTTTGAGGGTAAAATATGACAATCAAATGCAAACAAACATGTTTCCACACAGCCTGTAATATGTGCAGTAAACTTACATTCTGTCCTCTCAGATGATACAGACTACGACGATGTTGAGGTGAGATTCAAATGATCTCTCTTCCTGCAGACATCGGATAATAAATGTCATGTCAAACGCAGTACTGAATATTAACTGTGTTTCAATTGACATTCTGTGATGTTGTTTTATTTCTCTTCAGACTCTGACTCAGAAGATGACAGGAGATACATGGACCACCATTACCTACTGTACAGTAGGACAGTAACACCTTCATCTGCTCATGACTGCTGAAGATCAGACTTAACCGAGTTAAAAACACTTTGATGATTAACTGGACTCACAGACAGAGCCTAATGTCTGAATTTAACTAGCTGACTCCGTGACTCTTGAGGAAATTTACATGCACTCTTCAGTCAGCTACTGCAGACTGCTTTTGTAATGTAGTCATACTGTTTTTATACTGTTTGAATTTGCCTTTTTGGCCATGTTTTTCTTAAATGCATTATTAAATAAAGTACAGGTTATATTTTTATAATACTTTACAATAAACTTGTTCTCTTATTAGCTCTATAATACCTCAAGAATTCATGCCATCTTTATTACCTTGTTCAATAATTTCCATCAACTGAAAGATGCTTTTGCAGTCAGATGGTGTAGTTACAACATCTACCAACAGGGGCTAACAAGGTCATGCTAACCAGATGAACAAAGAGCCACTGGTGTGAACCCTCAAAAATGAATCCTCAAGTGCTCAAAACTGGCTACTTCAAAGGGCCCTTCGGAATGAAGGATTTCGAAGGGTACAACTGATGGACACTTCGGAACCCCCATGATCCTTTGTGCAGATTCTTTGCATGATTTTTTTTTTTTTCAAAGTACAACACGACAACAATATAAAAATACATGAGTCTGTAAATCAATACAATCCAAAAAAAAGATAAACACTTTTTTCATCAAAGATCAATCTATTACATCAAGTATCCTCTTTAGTAGCTGAGATGTCTTAACAGCTTTACGATTGTTCTGTATTGAAGTTAGATTCTTTGCATGATGACGGCGCTTCCGTATGGACACGGGATGATGACGCAGAAGGGCACTTCAAGAAACAGTTGTTTGGTCCCCTATAGACTACCCATGTCACTGCACAGATATTCAACTTCCTGTTTCAAGAATACAACATCAGCTATCTTGATGTTTGTTACAATGGCAGTAAATCATTGTCTTGCATCCTTCATTCAGCTCCTCATCAGTAACACATGATTTTTGCAGTTCTTCATCTTTTACTTTCCAGAGAATGAAAGATGAACCCAGCTCTTCTACAGTTCATCTTACATGATAGTGCTCCTTGTTGGGTGTGTTGTTGTGGGAGTGATTGTGTTTGCTGGTTTGGTCCATTACTGTTGCTAAAAAAAAAATAAAACAGGTTACTGAAATAAATGATCTCATATTTAAATCTGACAGTTTCAATCCAGAGCACTGGTCAATATTAAAATTGTAGCCTGTCAATCTGTGGTACATCAGAAAAATTTCAACTTTTTGAGGCTAAAATCTGACAAGAATCAAATGTAAACAAACATGTTTCCACACAACCTGTAATATGTGCATTAAACTTCCATTCTGACCTCTCAAATGTTAAAAACTCTGATGATACAGACTACGATGATGTTGAGGTAAGATTCAAATGACTGTTCATCTCTGTTCCTACAGAAGTCAGATATAAAATGTCATATCAAGCTCATTACTGAATATTAACTGTTTCATATTCTCTGGTAATCTGTGATGGTTTGTTTTATTTCTCTTTAAGCGTTTTCAATCATTTATTACAGATGTTATAAATGAGTGTTTCTTTGCTTCCATCAACTACTTTTAATACAGTTTCATATATTGTAATCATACTCTCTATATGAGTTTGTATGCTGTTTGGACTTGTTTACTGCCTTATTCAAACAAGAGATTTTAATATCACCAGGGAACCAACCTGGCTAAGTACAAGTTACCCATTTGTGCCCAAATTTTTCTGAATGGTTTCATGCATATAGTCGTGTTAATAGTGTCCTATGTGAACATGTTCTGCATTTATTTTCCCCAGGTGTTTTTTTTTTTTCTTGAAAATCGTATTTGAACGTGCAGCAACTATAGTTGCCGGTGAGCAAATATGTTGTATGCACTCCTCAATGTCAAATTTGAATAGGAGGAGCACATTTGTAATCTATCTCAAAATAACTGCTTTCAAAAGACCAATCTTTAATCATAAACAAATAAATTATGTATAAAAGTTGAAGAACATTCGATGTGAACCCAAAAAAGCTGCATCTAGCTTATAATCTCTTGAATATGAAAACCCAACAAACAACAAATCCATTTGTCTTAAAGTTGTGGAACATAGTGCAGAACAAAGTGCAGCCATTAAGTTGCCCCAACAGGGCACTGTGTATCAAAAAGTTAAATAAAAATAAATAGATATGTACATTTTCTGAAGAAAATGTGAGTGGTGCTTGCCGTGACCAACCTTGGCACTATAGTGGCTGTAACATAGGGTAGAGTGGGGGGAAACGACCCCCTACTGTTTTTCCCAAAATAACCACAAGATAAAATCAAGATAATTTTTTATTGTAACTATGGACTACGTTGATAAGTTATGTAGAAGTATTCACCATGAAGCTTACACTGGTGATGTACCTGAGAGAAAATGGATTTCACAGTAAATGATCTAATTTTCAGCAGTACGAAAAAAGTGTTTTAAAGCTTGTTGTTTTGTAGAACATCACAGTTATATATGATATGAGAACAGTAGGGCCTGAATATAGGGAGTATGTGTTATTTAATAAAAATATAATTATATTTTCAGAATGACATAATTTTTTTCTCAAACATAAAAGCTTTTCACACTGCGCTTAACCCCGTGTTATCGTCGTTCAAACACCGCTTTTAACCCCGGGTAAACAGGAATTTGAAAAGCGGTGTTAGCACCGCATTTTACCAACAGACAACAGGAAACAGACAGCCAATCAGAAATTGAGCAGCGAGGCTCAATGTCAAAAGACGGAAAGCGCGTGAACTGGAGTGATGAGGAGAAGGTATTATTCTTACGGTACTGTAGGCTACAAATAAACACTAACGTTAGTCTCTCCACACTTAAAAGAAATTCAAAGAAATATTCACATACTTTGCTCCTTGTTTTCTTTCTTATGTACATTTGTCTTTGTTTTCTTGCCCTTGTGCGTCTCGTGAGGCTAAAGGGGCTGTTCACATGTCGCGCCTAAAAACGTGTGGAAAACTCTAAGCGCGCCGCTTTCTCCTTCTCTCCAAAGCGCTCTGTAGCCTGAGCTCTATGCTTGCGCTCCAGTGGCGTCTGCCGTTGCTAAGCAACCGTGACCTGCGCCCTTCATGAAGACGCGAAAGTTTCAGCAAAGGATAAATGGATTTCCAGCACTAAATCGCTTGCAGTAGCTGTGCTACTAAATTTATTTAAAAATGGCTATCCCTGTACAGCTATGACCAGCTGTTCCTCCATCTTCGCTGAGCTAAAGACAGACGCAGCGACATTTTTTAATAACTGGCAAGACGCGGGAGAAGCCGTGTAAACAGGTTGCCTGCTTCCAAGGATCCTTCTGATTGAGATGGCCTTCAGCGACGTTTTATGACGTGGCAGCCTAGATATACAGCCTTCCGTTTAAGAAGCACCCTTCGACAGATTCAACCAACAAACCCTGGAACGTATTCCGCTTTCGTCCGGAAGTGACGCATTCACTGATCGTCAACATGCAAGATGGCGACCCATCACAGACAGAACGCTGCTGGACGGAGGAAAGTCCAGGTAATAATTTACAGATAATGTTTCGTAACTTTAAAACTATGTATTCGTGAATTTATAATACGTCAGTATGTTTCAGGAAAGTGTCGCCAAATATATCGTCCATAATGTTTACAAAACGAAACATTTTCACCCTTACAAGAAGTACTGTGGTGTTACCATAATACAGTGGTGATATGTAACACAGCGGCGTTCAGTCATTTTTAAATGTGTCCAAATACTTTTTGGGCCACTGTACAGGCAATTAAATGAGTTATTTTAGTACAATTGTCTGTACATTGATTAGATTAAAAACATTATGTGTGTGTATACAGATGTTGTAGTTGTACAGCATCAGAATCAATCGTTAATCACTTAAGGTTAGATTCACAAGACACATCTAATCTATCATTATAATATCATTTTTTATGAATTAATAGTAAATAGGTAGTTTGGTAGAATGTAGGTAGTCTTTGATGTTTAATAAACTGGAGTTATTAATAATGATGTATGTACAGGTTTCCTACGTGATTAGAGATGAGGTGGAGAAGTACAGTCGTAACGGTGTGAACGCTCTTCAGCTGGATCCTGCTCTCAACAGAATCTTCACAGCCGGCCGAGATTCCATCATCAGGATATGGAGTGTTAATCAACACAAAGTATAACCTGCATTTTTCATGGTTTATGAATATTAGTGCACTTGATCCCTTGTTTTGTTACTATGCAACCACACTTTCCATTTTGAGCAACAGTGTTAACTATGTATCTCCCTCAAAGTAACAATTTATCCCGATTCTGTCTCTCTGTGGTCAAATGTTTCTGATAAGTCCAACTAAAAGCCATTTGCTATTGCAGCAGGATCCTTACATCGCTTCAATGGAGCATCACACAGACTGGGTGAATGACATCATCCTCTGTTGTAATGGGAAAACATGTACGTCTAAGCACCTCATATTTCTTTTATAGAAGCTTTATGCTCAAATATATTCTGAGCTTTAGCCAGTTTGAGTGGATTGTTCTGTGTTGTAGTGATATCAGCCTCCTCGGACACCACCGTGAAAGTCTGGAATGCACACAAAGGCTTCTGCATGTCCACGTTACGGACACATAAGGTACATTTCTTATATTTATCTTAGTTGGATGCTTTAATTTTGTTTAAAATCTTCTTGCATAAGGGTTATTCTGATGGCAGTCTTGCATTGCCAGACATTTGACTATTGGCATGCAACTTGGTCCATTTAACAGCTCCAGGAATTTGCATAGAAAACAGATTAAAGCTTGAAATTTTGAGAAAGTTCTTGCCATTTTGTTTGCAATATGATTATGAGACATAAAGTGATTTTGTCGATTGTGATTCAATCTTCAGGACTACGTCAAAGCTTTAGCATATGCAAAGGAGAAGGAGCTGGTGGCATCAGCTGGGCTGGACAGGCAGATCTTCCTGTGGGATGTGAACACACTGACAGCTCTGACCGCCTCTAACAATACAGTCACCAGTGAGTGAACTCTCTTAATCATTCTGTTTGACATCATCTTCCTTCTGAGTCATCGATTTAGGGATGACGCGTGTAATTATGCAGATGATTATGAAAACCCATTTCTTCCGAAATGAATGCAGTACTGCATCCAGTGTTGTTTTAGTATCATTGAGATGCTGTTATGGCTTTTATTCAAAGTTGGAATTCGTTTTTAGTTGTAGTTAAGGTTTTAGCTATTTTGTTGTGTCTTTTTGAGATATTTGTTAATGTTTTTTTGTATGTCTCTATATTGTTTTCATTCATTTTTATTGTAGTTTTTGTTATTTCAGTACATCAAGTTAAACTTAAAGAAAATAAAGTTTTTGTATTTTTTATTTTATTTCACTATTTAAGTATGTAATTTATTTAAGAATGTTATAGTTTTAGTTAGGTCTAATAACCCTGATTGCATCCATCATATCTGTGACAGCTTCCTCACTGAGTGGAAACAAGGACTCCATCTACAGTCTGGCCATGAATCAGACAGGAACTGTGATCATCTCAGGATCTACAGAGAAGGTTAGTCTCAGTTTTTTGTTTTTATGGTTTCATGTTTCAAGGAAGGAAAATTGCCATTTCAACTGCAGGTTCAAATAAAAAGGTTTTGGTTCGTGGAAATGTTTTGATTCTTTTTTTTCGTCAGGTCTTGAGAGTCTGGGATCCACGAACATGTGCTAAACTAATGAAGCTGAAAGGCCACGCTGACAACGTCAAATCATTATTGTTAAACAGAGATGGCACTCAGGTAGGACTTTAACACAGCTCCAGAAATAATTGCACATTTTTTTTATGAGCATCACATTCCAAAATATCTTAATATGAATGTCATTTGGTTTAGGTTTGTAAACATTAGCTTTTGTATCTTTTTTGCTTTTCAGACTACAAAAAGTGAACAGATTTGCATCAGATATGACAAAAACAGATATTTTCCTGCCTGTCTAAACACAGCCATAGTCACACACGCATAGAGTTTGATAAGGTTTTCCATCAGGTACACATGTTAAACCTGTGTTGCTTCTCTGTCTAGTGTCTCTCCGGTAGCTCGGATGGTACAATACGCTTGTGGTCTCTTGGTCAGCAGCGATGCATCGCCACATACCGGGTCCACGATGAGGGTGTGTGGGCGCTGCAGGTGAACGAGGCCTTCACGCACATCTACTCTGGTGGACGTGATCGAAAAATCTACTGCACGGATCTGCGTAACCCTGACTTGCGTGTGCTCATATGTGAAGAGCAGGCTCCTGTCCTGAAGGTGAGATTGGTTTTTGAAAATATAGAAATGAAGCCATCCTTAAATGTAAGTGTTCAGTCCTTTAAGAAAGCTGCTCTGACAACTTATCTGATGTTTTCTCTGTGCAGATGGAATTGGACAAATCAGCTGATCCTCCTCAAGCAATTTGGGTGTCCACAACTAAATCCTTTGTAAACAGATGGGTGAGTTACATTTCAGAGATGTATATTCTTAAAATGATAGTTCAGCCAAAAAAATTCAGTTATCTACTCACAGTTTCCACAAAAATAGAGAAGCAGCACTGCTGTTTTCACTGGTGTTTACAGTGGAAATGTTTCTTGAGCTGCAAATCAGCATATTAGAACAATGTTTGAAGGATGACGTGACACTGAAGACTGCAGTAATGGCTGCCAAAAATTCAGCACTGGATTCACAGGAATAAATTACACTGTAAAATATATATTCAAATAGACAACAGTTATTTTAAATAATATTTTTACAGTATTACTCTATTTGTATGCTGTTTTTTTTTTTTATAAATGCAGGCTTGATGAACATAAGAGAGTTCTTTTGAAAACTTTTTTTTTTTTAAATCTTACCAACCCCAAATTTGAATGCTAGTGTATATCTGTAGTTGAATTGAAATGCATCAAATTAAAACAAATTTGCAGTGTTCCTTCAGCTCTTATCTATCTGTATTTGTTTATTTGTCATTCTCAGTCTCTAAAAGGCATGCATAACTTCAGAGCATCTGGAGACTACGACAACGACTGCAGTGCCCCTTTAACTCCACTGTGTACGCAGCCAGAGCAGGTCATCAAAGGTAAAAGAGCATCTGTGTATGCCAGAAGCAGGCACCTGAGTGTCAGATCAGTGTTGCCTATTAGTTAAACTCAGGGATGGGAACCGTAAGGTTGCTGGTTTGAACCCTGAGTGAGCCATCAGCAAATTGTGTAAGGAATTTGTTGCTTTGTGTTGAAGCCTCCGTTAAATGACTTATTACTAATCTCACTTGATCAAAATGTGCTAAACTGATTTCATTTTTGACTGAGAGTTTGAATTCAATTTTAGGTGGCACCAGCATCGTTCAGTGTCATATTCTCAATGACAAGAGACACATACTTACAAAAGACTCCAATAACAGTGTGGCATTCTGGGATGTCCTCAAGGTAAGAGGTCATGAGAAGCTTTTGTAGCATCTTTTGGCCAAATGTTATGTAATCTCGCTCTGTGTTTTGTAGGCATGTAAGGGGGAAGACCTGGGTAAAGTGGACTTTGATGAAGAAATTAAAAAGAGGTTCAAGATGGTCTATGTGCCGAACTGGTTTTCTGTCGATCTCAAAACAGGGGTGAGTATTAGCATCTTGCTTTTCAATTAATAATGAGGGTGAAGATGAGAGATAGTAAATGTTAAGTCTGTTGTTGCTGCTTTTCAGATGCTGACTATCACGCTGGATGAAGGCGATTGTTTTGCGGCGTGGGTGGCAGCTAAAGATGCTGGTTTTACAAGCCCAGACGGCTCTGATCCAAAGTGTAATGACTCCTCCTAAGTGCATAGTGATGTTTTCCTGTGACTAAGTATTTTGTTCTTTAAGAAGTTAGCTGAATAGCTCATTTTCATTCTGCTAAAATGACATTCTTGAAGCAAAGCCCAATTAAATAGGGGGTAGACTATATGTTTGCTGATGTTGGTCTTTTCTGAGTGATTTCTTTAAAGAATTGTATGTTTTTATTTTCCTTTTTTTTTTCGCAAATCTATTTGGTACCACTAGGGGTGCTGAAATGACACACTTCACCTTTAAAACAAGGTAGAAATGTATGGTTTCCACCACTGAATAAAAAATAAAAAAGGTTATTGCGACTTTTTATCTCACAATTGCGTGTTACGAACTCGCAATTCTGACTCTTTTTCTCATAATTGCGTGATATAAACTCACAATTGCGAGTTAAAATGTCATAATTCTGAGAAATAAAGTCGCAATTCTGACTTTTTTTTCTCGCAATTCTGACTTTTTTTCTCAGAATTGTGAGATATAAACTCGCAGTTGCGAGTTATAAAGTCAGAATCGCGTGATATAAGGTCCAGTTTTGAGGGGGAAAAAGTTTATATCTCACAATTCTGAGAAAAAAAGTCAGAATTGCGAGATATAAACTCGCAATTGCGAGGAAAAAAAGTCAGAATTGCGAGTTTATTACTCGCAATTCTGACTTTATAACTCGCAATTGCGAGTTTATATCACGCAATTCTGAGAAAAAAAGTCAGAATTGCGAGAAAAAAAGTCAGAATTGTGAGATAAAAAGGCGCAATAACTTTTTTAAAAATTTTTATTCAGTGGCGGAAACGGGCTTCCAGAGTAATGCCTTTGATTTAGCAGTTCTTTAAAATTTTTCAGAAGTCTTATTACCTTTTTAATGTAAGGACACTTAGAAAATTTAGAAAACAAGATGATGATACAAATAAACAACAGGATTTTTGAAGTGTGTGTATATGCTTGTTTGTTTATTATTAATATTCTGACCTTACAGTATTAGTTTAATGGTGAGAATTACGTAACAACTCTTCTTTGTGTTTATTTATGTGTTTCAGTGAATCTGGGTGGGCTGCTTCTTCAGGCGCTGTTAGAGTTCTGGCCCAGAACTCATATAAACCCAATGGAAGAGGAGGAAAGTGAACTCAACCATGGTAGACTTTTTTTTTTTTTTTATAAAGGAATATTTTAATAAAGACAATATTGATTATTATTGTTTTATAGGAATTATTTTCTGTTAATACTTTTCAGTAGTGAATCAAATTTTCTTTCTAGTCTGCCATTTTAGTTAATCTTGGATTTTTTTTCAGTGCATTATGGGATATGGCTAATGCATATGAATGCATGCAGTTATTTTAGTAGTGGTTCCTGAGATTTTTTTCCTTTTTTTTTTTTTTTTTTTCTTTTTTTAAAGCATAGTTAGCTGCCTACTTCCTGCCTAAATAGAATGTGCCTTTATACTAATAACGCTTCTATAAATCATTTTTAATAAGTAGTTTTTTTCTATAAATACATTTTACTTCATACATTTTCATTGAGTTCTTTACAATGCATACTGACATTTCCCTGTCAACAAAGAATGTGTGGAATTATTTTTTTTAACTAAGCAAAGCCTGGTTTCTGAGCTAATGGAATTTATGGAAATATGCAGTTGGTTTCTGACGTTATCATTTTCTGTGTGATTTTTCTCTGTAGTGAACGGTGAACAGGAGAGTCGACTTCAAAAGGGCAACGGCTACTTCCAGGTTCCTCCACACACTCCTGTCATCTTTGGTGAAGCAGGTGGAAGAACGTTGTTCAGGTCAGAATGACAGTGTCCAGTACTGATGAAGACATTAAACTCATCTGACTTACCTTCCTATTTCTTATCTTTATTATAAGCCATATTTCCTTCCAATTTCAGGTTACTGTGCCGTGATTCTGGAGGAGAGACAGAGTCCATGTTACTGAATGAAACCGTACCTCAGTGGGTTATTGATATCACTGTAGATGTGAGTCTTTCAAATCCCACAATCATCCCATTATGTGTTCATCATATGTTTGTGATTGTATATTGACTGTTTTTCTTTTCCGCTACAGAAAAACATGCCAAAATTCAACAAGATCCCATTCTACCTCCAACCTCATTCATCATCTGGGGCTAAAACACTCAAAAAGTATGTTGTTTTTGTAAATGTGACAAAATGGAAAAGCAATAATTAATAAGAGCTATGCTTAGAAATTCATGTTTTGTAAGATAAATGCAATTTGAAGTGTAAAACCAATATTTGGATGCAAATTTCCAACAATATTTTGGTGCTTATTCATCACAATCTGTCAGGGACCGTCTGTCTGCAAGCGACATGCTACAGGTGCGGAAAGTAATGGAGCATGTCTATGAGAAGATCATCAACGTCGACACAGAGTCACAGACCACCAGCTCCTCAGCCAATGACAAGCCGGGAGAGCAGGAGAAAGAGGAAGATGTGGCGGTGATGGCTGAGGAGAAGATTGAGCTCATGTGTTTAGATCAGGTTAGACCTCCTGTCAGACCTCCTTAACTGCCTCCAAACAAAGAAGAAGTACTAGAGACACACTCATCTCTCCAATGTACTCATTATTTGCTGTTCAACATCTTATTTTCCTCAGATGCTGAAACGAATTTAAATGAGGTGACCAATTATTTAGGTTTGATTGGTTGTTGGTTGTTAAGCAGCTGGCTGTTAACATTCACACAGCTTTTGTGACACCAGTAACCCTTAATAATAAGATTACAAGTGTCAAACATTGATTAACCCTAGTTAAACAGTGTGAAAAGACACTTCAACTTAAGTGAATCCTACAGTTTTGGTGACTTTCTGCTTCTTTAACATTATTTACATACTGATATTTTATTAATGCTTAACTGCACTGAATGTTTCAGGCAAGACCATATAATTTCCCTTGTGCTCCTAATTAGTGAACAAATTAGTAAATTCAATGTTACACTTTGTTTGTACCCTACTCTAATGTTTTCTGTCGTTTGTAGGTTTTGGATCCAAACATGGACCTCAGAACTGTAAAGCATTTCATCTGGAAGAGCGGCGGAGACCTGACCCTTCATTATAGACAGAAATCCACGTGAGCCCCTCTGACCACTGTACAGACCCCAGTCACCTTCAACAACATCGCTTTGACTTCCAGAAGCAGCATCCCAGAATGCCCTGCTGTTCTCAGGTCTGATAGTCACACAGGAGGAATCTTTTTTCTCTTTGCGTTGGCTGAAATGACAGAGCCAGCAGAAGGATCTGACCGACAGTTGAAGGTTAAAGACTAAAGACTGACTGCAGGTTGACGCAGTTGTTGTGACGTTCTGTGAACTACGACTTCATAATTTTGTCTGCCTTTATTTCATTGATTATATTTTTTTTGGTATATTTATTACTGTTGTGTTTAGCGACATGTCCATCTTAACATAAGTCATGATGATGTACACGAGTGCTTCCGTTCTCAGACATTCCAGAGCCTTTGATCCAGATCCAGATCCGAATCAGTTACTCTTTGAAGCTCCCCGTTTTGAACTTTTATTTTCTGGATTTACTGTTATCATTTATTTGACGTTATTTTTGTATCAGAAATCAATGTGGAACAAGAAGTAAGCAAGGATGATTTTAATGCGTAGTTGCAATTTACTGCGTATGTGTGATACACTTTCCAAATGTTTATTTGTCATCTGTTTGTTAGTTGATTTCTGTGGATCAGTGCACTTGACAGTGTTGGCATCATCCTACAACAACTTCTGAGAAATATGGCCCTGCTCATGACAGCTAACTGACATTAGGAGTGATGTTTTTTGTGAATAAAAGTTGAAACTGTGCTTTCACTCTTAATGTCTGAACATGATTCAGAAGTTCTTTGGATTTTATCAATGTGAGCCATATTTCACCTTGAAAATGAAGAATAAATGGTAAAAATACAATTTGTCGGCATTATGTGTTATGAACTAACAATGAACAAGAACTTTTAACAGCATTTAGTAGTATATTATTGTTATTATTATTAGAAACAATTATTAACAGAATTTATTAGCATTTATGATGATTATTTAGCATGGAGTAAGTAATTTGTATTGTGTAATTATAAATATTATTCATAATGCATTAATGCTAATTTATACAGCTTGAAATGTAAATGTATAAATAACCATTTAGTAGAAACTGATTAATCAACTTTGTAAACATTGTAAATTGTTTGGTCATGGTTTTTTACTATAGTTAACTTTACTGTAAAAGAACAATAATTCTATTTCTTATACACTTTTTAGAGAATTAAGCATACATAATTCTGTAATGTGAAAAATAATTATTTCAAAATAAACTAAGGTAGTAGTGCTATTTCTGAACTTAGGTCGTTTATGGAAAGGATGACATTTTTTTTTCTGCATTATGGTACTGATTTGTGGCCATGCTTATCACAATGCCAAAAAAAAACAAAAAACTAAGCGTCATAGTCTTGATGCAATGGCGTTTACTCGGGTTATTAGACTTCTGAAATGCACTTGTGTTAATGTGTGGATTCCACTGCACAAAACAAATTCCAGAAAGCAGGCACAATTTATTTATTAACTGAAAACACAAACATGTAAGCATGAAAACACATGTAAACAACACACACTGATTAGAAACAAAATATTTCTTTCGCTCTCTGTATGTTTCTCAGACAATGATATGTGCATTTATGCTCTATTCAGTGCTTTCCCAGAGAAAACACAGATAGGAAAAAATGATCAGATTTAACAAAGCCTTGAAACAGCATGAACGATAAGAGAATCGTTGATTTTGTTTAAAGCATGTAGGAACACTTACAGAGCTCATCCAGTTTTCAGACTCATATTTACGTTTTCAACTTAAATATGAGAATGACATAATATCAAACCAAACAAAAGTACAAAATATTTTGTAATGCTCCAGCCTGTTTGAACACCAATGACTGAAATCACTGGAGGTGCATTTGTCTGAAATGGGTATTGAACTTTGGTGCAGATGTAATATACTAAAGACTCATTGTATCAGTCACATACTAAATACTGACTTGCAAAACTTAAAAAAAAAAAAAAAAAAAGCAGTCAGCAAGACTCATCCCTTTTTGCTAAATAATAAATTAGCCATGTTATGTTAATAACTAGAGTTATGAGTTACATGTTACAATAAAGGAATGTTAAATTTCCAAATCAAACTTTAAATCTTTAAACTTTTGATTTAAAGACTCAATTTCAAGACTGAAAAAAAATTCACCAGAAATATCTGTCAAGGTCTAAAAAGGACAAAGATTATAATTTAGTGGTTTTTGTGAAGAATGGAACGAACTTCAAGTCATACTCTTATGTTTGTTTGTTTTTTGTCCTTTTTTGTGCTTAAAAGCTATGAAAGCTGGTTTCCACCATGGGATAAAAAACAAAAATGTATTAAATCTTTTTATCTCACAATTCAGACTTTCTTCTGACTCAGAATTGGGAGATATAAAAGCAGAATTGTGAAATAAAAGCCACAATTTTTTTTTTTATCCCTTGGTGGAAACAAAATACCATAAAAAGCAACTGATCAGCAAACTGATTTTCACTGTTAAAAAAATTCAAATGAAAATATACATTTCATTATTTTAATATTATTTTCCACTCTAGTCATCTGTCTCTACACCACAGTCTATATCCCATGGGGAAAGACCATATGAGCTCATGCCCCACAGTGGGTTATTTTGTGAACCTGCAGTGTGGCCAGCTTCAGGTTCAGGGCTGAGTGTTTTCACTGAGCTGTTGAATGCAGTCTGCCAGCTGCAGGCAGTGTAAGATCCTGCTCTTCTCCTCCTGGAGCTCGGAGGCAGACACTTCACCCCGCAGCTTCCGGCTGAACAGCACGAGATCCTGCATGAACAGACCCACCGGCTCTCGCTGACCTGCAGGAAGCTCCGTGATGGTGGCGTCCTGGAAGCGAAGGTGTATGTGTTTGGCTCTGCCCAGCCCTGGACTACGCTCTTCAATCCAAGTTAGAGGTCTGCGTAAGAGAGAACTTTAATTAATTCGGGGGGGTTGTGTGTGACAGATGATAAAAAGGGTTTAAAAAGACATATTTATTAATTTATTGTTAAGTGAAAACTTTGAAAAAATTTGGACCAGTTTCACATTTAAGAATATACATTTTCTGAAAATGTTCATTTACATTTAAACATTTCATTTACATTTTTTTTTAATTATTTAGTAATAAAAAATAATAATAATAATAAAAATAAATAAATAAATAAATAAAAATAAATATATATATAAAAATACATTAAAAAAAACAACACATTTGAAAGGAATGAATGAATGGCAAATGACAACAAATGCAAAAAAAAATCCCACAGACTTAAAATCTTGGTGTTTATGGCCATGTTACTTTCAGCTTATCATTAAAAAATATAATACATTTGAATGAATGAATGATAACAGGTGAAAAAAATCCCATAGACTTACACTGAAGGAGGGACCCAAATTATATCTAGAGACTGAAATATTATGGAGTTTGGTGCATGGGATCTTCATAAAATGTGTGCTTTACAGTATGTTTTAAAATTCATGTCTCACTCTGCATGACAATTTAACTGCAAAAAAATTGGAAAAAAAAATGATTTCTTATTTATTTTCTTATATATTATGTGGAAACGTGACGAAATAGTGACCAATTTCACTGAAAATATACATTTTCTGCATACATTAATTTATACTTCAATCTCAAATCTTGTCAGCTATACATGAAAAAAACATAAGATAATTAATACATCTAATTAAAATATCTTGCATTTAAATGTAAAATAATGTATGCATTTAAAAATACATAATGAATTTAATAAATATTTTTTCAATGTATAAACAGCTGTCTGTGGCCGCAGTGTACTCACTTCTGCTGTCGGGTCAGTAAGTGTGCCGTCATCTTCAAGTATTTGTTCTCTTTCACCTCCACCAGAGATGCAGCAGTAACCGTGAGCTCCCCGAAAAGATCAACCAACCAGGTCAGCCTGGCAATACCGCTGAAAGACGGGAACCCAAAATTTGGCTTCAGGGATCCACCTGAAAAAAAAATGACCATCACTCAAAACCCTAGCGGGGAAGCCTACTGCATCCTATTATACAGTCATTACCCGTGAAGTGCAGCATTCCCTCCTCCAGCGTTTTCCCAGCTATGTCTTTTTTCAGCTGTTTAAAATCAGGAGTGAGGAGTTCAATATGTTCTTCATGCAGCACCAGGCCTGAAGATACCATACAGAAGTTAAACATTCAACCATCCTGGAGGCAGATTCATACTATTTAACTACTTAATAATAACAAAATTCTACCATTTCAAATATTTACTCAGGCATCCCCAGAAGACATGCTACACATCCACAGCTGTGAATGAGGACAGAAACTCACCCTTCTGCTGAGCCAGAGTCCACAGATCCACTGCAGACGTGTAGCTGAGGGTCATGGGATACTCAACACACACATGCTTCCCCGCCTCCAGAAACTGCCTGAGATCGAGCAGATCAGGGGAGAGATGATAAAGGAAGACACTCAAACGTGATTATGTGTGAGGAGGAAGTCTGTGTGTCACCTGATGTGCTCTTCATGGCTGGTGTTTTCATTGCAAATAAACGCCGCATGGATGTCATCTCTGCTCAACGCCTCCGTTATAGAGATCTGCTTCACGCCCTGCTGATCTTCAAGAGTCCTCCTAAACAAACACAAAACACAAGCGAAACGTCAGATAGATTCAAATATATATGAACATAAGAAAAGCTTATATATTAATAATTATGTATCTTTAAAAGAAACTATGATTAATCTAGAACAAAAAAATCTTTATGAAAATAGGACGGTAATTTTAAAATGTTAGTTAATTTCTGAACATATATAAATACATAATTTAAATTAAATAGGCTCAATACTGCATCACATATATATATGTTTAGAATTAAATTTATTTAATGTTTAGTGTTAAATGTTTTTGAAAGAAACCTTTTATTCGATCAAAAATATTGTGAAATATTATTACTAAATATTGTTTTTTATATTTAAATTTTATATATAGCTATGGAAAAAATTAAGTTGACAATTCTCAGTTTCAATTTACTAGGTATGAGTTTGAGTAAAATGATATTGTTTTACTCTGGAAAGGTCTGATAACATTTCTTCAAAGCATTTTTTGACAGTTTGTTAAAATAACTATTGTTTTCATTTGTTGTGATTGAAAATCAGGGTTATCCACTTACTATTGATTTCTTAACTCTTCTGAAGTTAAAACATTAGTATTGTGTTGTCTAAAAATGAATATAAACATGCCTGAAAACGTGGCATGCCATATAATTTCAAAATACCTGTTTTAATGGCAGATATCTCTTATGCTATATGTTTCGACATGGTACATTTATGTATGTTTATGGATTTCTACTGAAACTACACACTAAGAACAGCACAGTAAATATTTGCTATATGATATGAAAGGGCTGCTGAGTCCACAGAGAGCTTATCCTATGTTCTGTAAGGTCAAAAGAAACAAACATGCAACATATGTGCTTTAAATCAGTCAGGCTTAATTCGGCTAATAAATCAAGTGTCTGTATGAACGTTTGGATGATGGATGATGCACTGACCTGGACACAAAGCCTTTGATGCTGAACTTCTCAGCAGCGCTGGATGGAAGAGGAGTGAGTAAATCTCTCATTCTCACGGATCCTGCGATGCCGATACCCACAACCACTGATCCCAACATGATTCCTGCAGGAACACAACATGCACGAGCAGAAAATCAGCGTCATCTACATGTGGAACAAGTGAGTTCGTTCTGAACTTGATTTAAATGCTGTATGGCAGCTATGGAGACATTTAAAGCAGCTATGGAAAGATTTAAAATGAGCATGGAGCGGAGTCATCCACATCTAAACTGTCCTTGCCCGTAAGTATGATGTTAAAACAAGTCAATACAAAGACACTATCTTGAAAGAGCAGCACATTTCTGAGAAACTGGTTTGAGAATTTTTTGCGGAAGTTCTTGGTGTGTCTGCATGTGTGTCTGTCTGATAAAGGCTTGTTTAAGCTGCAACCAGAGTCAAACATACTTAAAAAAGAAAGAAAAAAAAAAAAAAAAAGGTTAACTGATACTTGACTTGGTCAACTAAAGTGTTTTCTCTGAATATTGCATAAACAAATTCTGGTAATATTAGTTACCCATATGCTGGGAAAATGGGAGACGTAAGAAAAAAACGTTCAAATGTGGTTTAGCATTTTTTTATTTGTGCAGTCACTCCCCTTCAGAACAGAAAATAATAATTACTAATTTATTCATTTTAAATATACAATGATCTTTTGATTCAAGTTAAACATCACAAACTTTCCTTTAATAACATTTAAAGTGCCTGTCATGATGGTAATGACAGCAGAATTGAAAGCAGTAATTTATATCTAGATAAATTTTATATATAAATTTTTAATTATGTGTATAATTTTTTTTATTTTCCCATGACATTATGAAAAAATATATATTAAAAAAAATCACACACATTAAATATATATATATATATATATATATATATATATGCAAACTAAACAGCAGGAACAGAAACAGGAAATTGAGACAGAGTTGGTTATTTATAGCTTGTAACTAACTGACTAACAAGAAAATTTCCGAATCAGAAAACGGAGAGCAAAATACTGACAATGCATGGGTGTTTCCTGTTTTAATAATATGTGACCCTGGACCACAAAACCAGTCTTAAGTGTCAATTTTTTGAAATTGAGATTTATACATCATCTGAAAGCTGAATAAATAAGCTTTCCATTGATGTATGGTTTCTTAGGATCGGACAATATTTGGCCGAGATACAACTATTTGAAAATCTGGAATCTGAGGGTGCAAAAAAATCTAAATATTGAGAAAATCACCTTTAAAGTTGTCCAAATGAAGTTCTTAGCAAATGCATATTACTAATCAAAAATGAAGTTTTGATATATTTACGGTAAGAAATTTACAAAATATCTTCATGGAACATGATCTCTACTTAATATCCTAATGAGTTTTGGCATAAAAGAAAAATTGATAATTTTGACCCATACAATGTATTTTTGGCTATTGCTACAAATATACCCCAGAGACTTAAGACTGGTTTTGTGGTCCAGGGTCACATATGTTTTAGTACTCGTGTTAATTAAAATACCAAAAGCATCACTTTCACTAAACGCATCTGCATCGCGCTTAGTAAAACGCGTAAAGAACGCGCAAATGAGAGATTACGCAACAGACAGATAATGTTCATTCTTCAATATGCATAAGTACACGCGCAAGATATAAATCTCCTCACCTCTGAATGTCCGCAAAGAGCCTTCGGTGTGGATCTCTAAAGCATCTGCAGGGAAATAAGAGGGATAAATGACATTATCCAGCGTGACTGGAAAGAACTTTCGTAACTCTTTTTTCGTAACCCCGCGTACGTCTGACGTCACGCGCTCCAGTCGCACGTGTTTTTGTTGTCGACAGATACAGACAATAAATAAACTAATTCTCTGGAAGATTAAGAGTTGTTAACTTTACATTAATGCTTTGCATTACCATCTTTATCATTTATATGATAATAAATCCCAGACTGAATGTCTACAATGTGTTTCTTCAGATTACATCCATGATCGATGTTTGAATAAAGTTTTTCAAACTAAAACGAACATGGCCGCTTCCATAGCGCGCTGCTTGTAGTGTTTTATAACAGTCCCTTTGGTCTTTGTTTATAGAAGAAATAATAGATGTGACGGTGAGTTATTATTATGAAGTCGATGCATGAATGAATTAAGGCTCAAATCTGTGAAATTAGGGGCATTTTGACAATAACCCTTACAATAAATCTTGCTACAGTACGAATGCAGTATGATGTAAAATAAGTCGATTTAAAAAAAAAAAAAAAAATTGTATAACAAATTCACCATACTTATTGTACTGTGGTATAACCATATTTTTTGGACATGCTTTTTTCGAGAATGTCTCATGGTAGTAATGTCTTTCAAGGACGTTGGAGTACCATATAAATACCATGGTGTGTGTGTGTGTGTGTGTGAATATATATATATATATATATATATATATATATATATATGTATATGGTCACACTTTATATTAGGTGGCCTTAACTACTATGTACTTAGATCAAAAAATAAGTACAATGTACGTACTGTGGCCATATTGCAAAATACTTTTGTTTGCAATACAATATGACCACAATAAGTACATATAAACTAATTTCAAGCACTGAAGCAGAAGCCTTTAGATCGAAAGGTTAAGTTCATGGGGAAAATATACTTAAATCTTCAGTTTATATTATTAGGTCAGTTAATTTGTTTTCATTACTGCCATTTTATAGAGTTTTCCTCCAGCCAAAAGATATTTGCTCCATCTGAAGCGAGGATGAGTCGCTCCACCAGCCTCCTGCAGCAGATGACCATATTCGTGACAGTAGTGACCGGCGGCGGCTGCGCTATGATGTATTACCTCATGCAGAGTAAGTCATGGCTAATTAAAGCTTCTGTTAGCTGTTAAACATTGTGTGATTTTTGTTAAACATTTGCTCTGTTTCTTTCAGAAAATTTTGCTAAATCAGAGCATTACCGTCTGGCCCTTGAACAGCTGAACAATAATTCCACCGCCATGGCCAGTCTGGGCGCTCCTCCTCTAAAGATACACAACATCCATTTATCTGACCGACACAACCGCATTGACCACAGCAGCGCTCAGGTCAGCATCAGCATAAACCCTCCTCCATGAAGTACGTCAGAAATATACGAATCATCATATGTATCAATTTCAGCTGAAGATCCCAGTTACCGGGTCAAAGACGGGAGGTTATCTCTACACAACTTCCACCAGAGACGCTCTCATGAACAGGTACCATGATTTCACCTCTTCAAATAAATAAATAAATACACACACACACACTTGTTTCGCTATCCTTGTGGGGACTCTCCACAGGCGTAATGGTTTTTCTGCTGTACAGACCGTATTTTCTATCGCCCTACACCAACCCTACACCTAAACCTACCCCTTACAGGAAACTTTCTGCATTTTTAGATTTTCAAAAAACTTCATTCTGTGTGATTTATTAGTTTGTTTACCTGTGGGGACCTCAATTTAGGTCCCCACCGTGACACAAGTCCCCATGAGTCTGTGTGTATTCAGGTTTAAGTCCCCACCAGGATAGAAAAAACAGGTACACACACACACACACACACATTTTATGATACATATATAATTTATATAATCTTCTTAACCTCTTTTGTCACCAGATGGCACCTCCAGCAAGTGTTTCTGAAGCTGAGGGAAGGCAAGATCATCGAGATTTTCAACAAGACAGAATCTGAAGAGTAACTTCACACAGAAACATTTCATCAATGTTAAACAGACAACAAATGCTAACGGAGCATTGGTCAATTACTGTACAAAACATAATTGACAGCCTGTTTTTTAATTAATGTGATTATGGCATTTACATATATTTGTCTACCTTAAATGTTAATATATATTTTTTGGGATGTAAGGAAGCTGTGTCATGTGAAGCACTTTATTTTGGGGCAGCATGGAAAAATTTTGATTTGTTTAGTACTTTTTGCTGTTTTATGTGCTTTATTAAAAAATCATATACTGTAATTTTATGTTTTATCATCTTTATATTAAGCATGTCTTTATATACACACATACGTAAAATTATAAACAGTTCTACTAAATTAAATGCATGCAGTAGTCATAAAGTGTTTAAAGCTGATCTGATCATACCAATGTAGAAGCAGGGTCACATAAAATAAGTCAAAAGATAATCATCTCAATCTGTTTGATTTTCCACCTTAAATGTGTATGAAACATGAAAACTACAATATGACAATTCAATACAGCTTGTAATAGCAACACTGGGATCTTTGGATCATCTGTTATGCCATTGACATGACTAGTCTTGTATCATTGTAGTTGCTAAACTTTACCAGTAGGTGTCAGTAAAAGATTATTATTCGGTAACCCTAGAAATTTGAATCATGTTTCTCAAAAAAAAAAAAAAATCCAATGATTTAATTTAGTGAAAGATGAAACCTGTACAGAGTGCATTTTGTCCAAGTGCTGCAAGTCATGTGATTAAGTTAGATTAGTCTTCATGAGTGAAGGGTTGTACAGACAATTTTGTGCCAATTATTTAAATTTTTTCTAAAATTTTCTTTGTTCATTGGAAATAAAACTGCATGAAGCTTTGGCTTTAAGTATCATGGCTGTAAGTACAATTTAGCCACGTGCTGAAAAATTTCCCTCGGTACTTGTGTCATTTTTTTTCATTTGACAAATTTAAATCATGCTCAGTTCATAACCATTAAGTATCATAAATCTATATTCACAGGAGGCAGCAGACTTCCACAGAAACACAGTGACCCAGTTTAGCCACACGGCCTGTAGTTTCCTCAGACTCCCACCTCTCGCTCTCTCTCTCTCTCTCATCCACATCTCCTCTCATTAGTTTTTTTGGTTGAAAGATTGAGGCCAGAAAACCCAAAATGTTTATTTAAATGTTAAATGTTTTTTAAAACACTTAAAGCTATGATAAAAATAATAATAATTATTATTATTAGTGCAATATTGCATTCAGTTTATCTATTAGTTTTAGTATGGAATAGTATTACTCATACAGTATGCAGTATGTATGTAAAATACTGTATCCCACAATGCAATGCACTTAAATGGCTTTTCATGTTTACACTGACAAATTACTCAGAATACTGATCATATGTCGCACAAATAGAACGAGCTATTCTGAATTCAGCCACTGTATTTCTAAGATGCAACAATGTAGTATACTACAGTTTAAAAAATTTATTGTTGCATAATGCATACTGATTATACACACAATAATTTTAGAGATAGTATGTGAAACACTGTGCAGTAGTGCAGTAGTATATAGAGTACGCTAGCATTCTGCTCTTCAGTTCTCTCTGAATCTGTTTTGAATCTGACTAAACCTTGGTTCCAGACCGAGTTGGGGCTTCATGTCTCAAAAATCCCACTGTTATCCCCAAAACCACCCGCTCCCTGCTCCAGAAATATCCTCATATTCCACAGAGCTCTGGGGACCATCTGTCTTCACTTCTATCTGCCAAAACATCCATGCATATAAATACTTCCTCCAATCTGTTTTCATCTGATTTTGCAATATATTTTATATTACATCACAGAGTTTTAACCATTGAAATGCATAAATCCTTCATTAAATGACAAGTTTAATAATATTGATAATATTTTTTTATTTATTTATTTTTTGCAGATTATATGGTTGCAGAGAGATTTGCTGGCGTGTTTTGGCACATTTCAGATGGCTTGAGGTTTTCTTGAATATTACAGAAATAACAAAAGTATGAGAATGAAGACTGTGAAGACACTAAACTGGGTAAATTGAGGGACGAGGGAAAGAATTTGCATTAACATTATCCAAAAACACCATAAATGTTTTTTTTTTACTCCTAAATGTGCAATATTGTGAACGAAATGCATTAAACTAGCGAAACCCCTTTTAATTCAATGCAATATATGCAATACGTGATTCTGTTTACACATAGTATAGATCTTATATACTACACATTTCATTTTTGACAGGAATTAAGGCTGTGAGGGACTGAAGTACAGTGCGTTAAAAGGATTTTACTGTTGTTTAACATGACTGTTCAGTTTAAATGTGTCTTTCAGTGGACAAAATCTCCATAAAACAGTTTTAAAGTTGTGAGTTGTGAAAATTGCGTGACGTTAGATTCAATATGGCGTCTAACCTGATTGAAGCGGCACTGGGTCTGTTGTATATTGGCTGTCAGACTGTACTATCCATTCATTAACATATAAAAGTTAATATCTAATTTTACTAAGAGTACAATTTTCCAGGTTCATCAAGATGAACAACCACATTCGTTGGATCACGGGTCAGGTTCTGCATTAGAAAGTGATTGTTTATTGACATTCGTTAACAGTGTTATGCTGTAGTTACAGAGCTCAGCCTGAGAGAGGCGCTATAAGTGACCTCAATACATAATTCAAAACATTTGTACATTTTCTGCTTTATTCTCTTCCATACACATAGATTAAAGTGTAAAAAGACATAAGCAGGCTAGTGTACGTGTCCGAGGTGGAAGCAGGAGCCAAATCTTTCTGCATTTCCCAGAATGCCGTGTTTACAGAGAGGCAGTATGTTCCAGAACCTTCTCCTCATTTCTTTCCTATTGTCAAATGGCTGCGAGTGTCTTGATAAATGAAGAACCGTTCCCCTCAAGCGCCAAAGAGTAGCATTTCTTACAATTCCAACCAAATATGCATAGTAATATACATCTGAGAAAACTAACATTATGCAAATAGTATGAAGACATGTTTAAAAAAAGATGAATTGTTGGCTGCTGAATTGATTCATCACATTTTAAAATTTAGATTTTACATAGACTGTTCAAGCAAGTATGTACACATTTGATATACAGACATTTTATAATTTCTTAATTGGGATAAATAATACAAATGCACTTTTTTACATTCCTAATATCTTAAGCTGAGTGTTGTTCATTTTGAGCTGCAATTGTTTTTAGCAGAATTACATTTCAGACACGATCAGAAGCTGTGATTGCTTGTTCTCCATCACAACATTAAAAGGACAGTTCACCCAAAAATGAAAACTTCAGGAAAACATCATTGAATCACCCTAATCTAATTCTGTATGACTTTCCCATTCTCCTGCACATTCAAACAATGCATTTGGGGGGGGGGGGGGGGGAATGTAGTTTATCAAGTGTTTGATTTAGACAGAAACACATGCACCTTTAAATGGCATCATGTTAAGATAATTTTTGACCATCTTAATGCATAATACACACGTTCACATCATCTTAAAATGTAAACATGAACAATAATCAAAATGTCAGCACAGGAATCTAATCGTCAATAAACCAACCACAGAATGAACCACTCTGACATTTCAAAGAAACATGTTCTGACATTTAAACCAATTTCCTTTTTGAATAAATAAATGACTTTCTCACTTTCTCTCGCTGCTCTTCAAATACACAAACAGATGAAACGCTCTGAAGAACATGACATGTGGTGCACAATTTTTACTATTTGGTCTGTCATTTCTCTCAATTTCCTCACCAGTTTAAGTCATAAAAAAGCCATCATATAAATAGAAAACAAAAACACATTTTAGAAACACTTTTAAACAACAGGGAAAGTTAAGTAACTTTTAATTCAATTTCAAGCGACAATGAGAGATTGCAATGCGACAGTTTACACAAACAGTTTAATTTTATGCAAATGAGCAACAAACATGATGCAGCAATTGCCAATGGGAGCACAGACAATAACACCCACGATCTGATTTTCAAAGTTGAAATAAATATATAAAAATACAATAAATAAAACAAAGTATCATTGCATTTTAATACTAAAAATGAACATGCTAAACCGTATATATAAACTGAAGTAGTGCATAAAGACTCAAATAAAACTGCTCATTATGAGCATTTACTTCCAAGACGTCTTCATTCCCATTGGCAGTGAACTGCATTACTCATTTACATAAAGTACACGCCCATATCGCATCACCATTGGTTGTTGTCGCACCTATTGGCTCAAATCACTATAAATGGCCTTTACCATGAATATACCTTTACACAGTGTCTTATCTAGACGCAACGAACGAGACATTTTGAGTCGCCCACAGTGTAATCTCACTGGTTTAAAATCCCGCTCCACACTAAATATATTCTGATTGGATTTGTTGTGTTTCGCTTTTAGTGTTGACATTTAAGTAAACATCCTATATGGAGTTTTCAAACCCAAAAACATCAATTCATTGAAAGCAATTGTGTGTCAGCACTGGAAATTCATTCAAACATTACAGACAAGACAGCATGAAGCCTTAAACATCCTTAAACATGTTTGATGCTTTAAAATGTATTGATTAGTACAAATGAATAAATCAAAAGTGTCAAATGAAGGCTCAGGCTTGCCATTTCCCCCTTTGACTCCTGCAAAGTGACGTCACTTCCTGTGATGATGCCGTGTTCGGTGAGATTATGTGAACTAGTGCACACATTTACAGTAATTACGGCACCTCGATCAGACATTTTCTGTGAGCATATTTGGTTTTAACTTTACAATTCTTGTCAATGTGAAAATGCACCAACAGAAAGGTTGCTGGCCGTGACGGTTTGCGATGATGATGATGATGATGATGATGATGTGCGAACTGAGAGCGACTCCAGCGGAGGTCGAGGCCCTGAGTGTTAAAGCAGGTTGAAGGCTTCTCTTTCACTATTGCATACCCGTTACACACTGTTCACCTGCGCAGGTGACTGATGCATGCAGTGGTGTCCTGAACAAACCAAAGAAACGGACACAGGACACGATCCACGCTAGCAGATAATTACATATGGTGAACATGGAAAGGTCACCGGGAGGAAGGTGTTTTATGTGTCAAGTCCTCACTCAAGGCCAAAAGTGCTGGTCTCTTCCACAGCGATCAGCAGTTTCTCGTACAACATGGTGTAGGACGGATACGGCGGAAGATCCAGACGGTTAAAGCATGTGTGCGCCCTGAGAAACCAGACATGACACATCAGCAGCCTGACTGACAGTCTCATGTGAATAGGTCTTGAGTCTATAAAATCAAGACCAATCTGTTTTTCAGGCCTGGTCATCTGTTTTTAACATTGATGACAACAATGAAGAAATTTTTAAGTAGCTTATATTATTAAGGTTAATTTATAAGGTTAAATTCTATTAATAAATTCTATTCATTTTTAATTATTTATATTAATTATATTATTAATATTATTCTATTAAAATATATATTTTAGTATATATATTATTAATTTTAAATTATTAAAAAATATTAATGATAATTTTAAATAATAATTTTAAATAAGTTTTTATAACCATATAATTTAAAACTAATATTAATAATATGAATAATTTAAAATGAATTACTAATATTAATATTTATTAAAACTGTTAATGTTCATTTTAAATTATTTATATTAATTACTGTTACTTTTCAAATGATTTATATTGTTCATTTTGATTTGTTAGTTTGCACTAATGCTTAACCATGGAAAACAAAATTATAAAAAAAAAAGAAAAAAAAAGTAAATATCATAAAGGGATTTTTTCAGACTCTTGACAAATTCATAAAAAAGTAAATCAACAGAATCAAACCATTTCATATTAAAATAAATATGGAATATATATATATATATATATATATATATACACTCACACACATACACCTTTTTACACATTTTTCTTGTCTATTTGATTTTTTTTTCATGACTGAAAATTCAAAGGACAGGTTTATAATTTTAATAGATTTTTGTATCTTATTTAATTAGGATGGAAAATGGAAATGAAAAAAAAAATCATAAGCATAAAGAAAATGATTTGCAAAGACTGTTGATTTTAATATTGCAGAAGGAGTTTGGAGGAAACATTTGTAGAGCAATCTAATGCTTGCATTTCTCAGAGGACCTGTATCTTTTATTATTGATATTCTCTGAATTCATGTTAAACATTTCCCATACCAGCTCAAATCAACATCAGATTTGTGAAAGATGAAAGAGTGTGTCACTGTACCTCGGGAGCGATGTGATCTTGCCCCATTTCTCGATGCAGAAGCGTCGCAGGCCGTTGCTCCCGCGCAGCGCGGTGAAGCCCTCGTACGGCACGCTGGAGGTGCCCGTCACAAACTGCAGCAGACGCAGTCTCTGTTCATTATTGAAGCGCTCCACCGCACCCCAGAACCACCGGATCACAATATGCCCATCATGATAACCTGACACAGAGGAGAGAGTTCAAATACACAACTTTCTCACAACAACTAGAAATCTACAATTCACTTTTGCCCAGCACTCAGAAACACTGACCTGCTTATTCATTCATTTAAGTGAAGGACATTACATTCAAATAATTCAAGGTCCTGAAGTGACAATGCAATATAGTGTGAAAAAAATCATGATAAAGTATATATTGATATCTTTCAACATGTGGATTCTATTGGCATGGCCATAATATCAAGTGTATTTCTGCTGTGTTTATGTATTCCTGTATTTGTGTGTACAGTATGTAGGTTTCAGTATGTCCTCTCACCTCCTCTGTACTCTGTGTTGTTTCTCCAGTCATTTAAATCAATCTCTGCTGTTCCTGCAATAACCAGCTCCAGCTCTCTGGCATCAAACACAGACACCAGACGAGAATCCAACACCTACACACACAAGTCAGAGGTTAAATGATGGCCACTCGGACAACACTTAACAGTAAATGGGCAGAGAGTAAATGAGATGAGCATGTTTACCTCATAAAAGCCTCGAACCAGAGCCTGTGTCTGCTGGACGACACCTCGCTCCACCCTCCACTTCACCATCCGCTCGATATATTCCTTCTTATTCTTCTCTGTAACCTGCACGTTTGTCCCGCCAGACTTCAGCTCTCGCTCGGTCACCTGACACAAAGATATTTTCTGTTTTATAAACCATGGGAATCTTTAGGCAGCCGTTTATTACAAAATAGCAACAAATTTTTACTATTATTGATGCCCTAAAATTATAATTAATATATTTATTTAATATTACAATAGAATATTATATAATATATATATTAAGGCAGGATTAGTTTTAGGTTTCTCCCACCTGTCCGAACACTTCTTCATTGACAGTGAAGGTGAGATCCAGCACATCTGTGATGTCATTGTCCTTCATCCACTGTAAGCTCTGATGAAACTCCTCATCCAGGTACTCCAGATCACTGAGATCTGTGGCTCTGAAAACAGGGGTAACAATGAACATGTGCTTTTACAGTTAATATATTACAGGATACTGTATGTGCTAGACTGATAGATTAGTCAGGCCAGCTGATGATTGGCATTACTTCAAGATTACTATGGCTGTCGAACTGATTAACAGATGTCCTTTGTTTAATAATTTTTTTTTTAAGTAACTAATGTGTGAAAAAATTAAACATTAAGCCATTTTAATTTAATATTGTTCTCATTTTGGCGAATTTAGGTACATTTTTGACATTGAGATGGCTATATATATACAGTATATACATATAATAAAAAATAATAATAATTCAGCATTGATCGTATCTAGATATCTGCTTCCTATTAGCTACTGAAAATCCCATCAGCTACTAATTTACAAGTACACATAAACTATTGTTCAAAAGCTCAGTAATAGCCAATACATTTATTCAGCAAGGATGTATTCAATTATTTAATATTTATATAATATAATATATAATTATATAATTATTCAATTATAATATTACAAAAACATGTCAAGTAAATGCTGTTCTTTTAAACAATCAAAAAAATCCTCCAAAAAAAGTAAAAAAAACTGTTTTCAACATTAATAATATTAATAAATGTTCCTTGCATATTAGCATATCACAATGATTTCTGAAGGATCATGTGACACTGAAGACTGGAGTAATGATGCTGAAAATTTACAAATCATCAATTAGATTTGTATTCAATTAAGATGCTTGTATACAACACAACAAGCTCACAATTGTGTCTTGCTTTTCAAATTCTGCATGTAGTTGAATGAATTTAACGGTTTCTGGTCCACTCACAGTCTGAGGAGAGCTTTATAAAAAGGGCGGGTGAAGAAGGCATCCAACAAATACTGATGAATCAAAACCAGGCCAAGAATTCGACCGCTGAAACGAAACCTGAAAACACACGTCACATCATGTGGTCAGAAAAAACAGACATTCTGGCAATAACAACAGCAGCCTGTGAGAGCAGCCAATGACAACTATTTATTTCTCTGTCAATGACAATTCAGTATGCGTTCTCATACCACACAGGAAGTGGAATTCCTTGGAAGGAAGTGGAAAGAACCTTACCATTCCAAATGGTTTTCCACAAAAGCAGACATGGGGCTGATCTGGACAGTGTACGTGTCGTTAGCGGAGTATTCAAACAGGCCATAGTAAGGGTTAAACAGCTCCTGAGACAGCAGAAAGAAAAACTCTCGCGATGGACCGCTGTAGTCCAGTCTGGAAAAAAAAAAAAAAAAACAGAAATCAGATATAACTACACATAACTATTGCCTTTCCTCTGTTTATGCTATCTGAATAAAAATAGAGCATAACATTACCATTTAAAACTATTAACAGACAATATATATTATACACAAATATATTAAATAGACAATATTTGGATATTTTTGAGATTATTTGGCTTATAAACAGTTGTTAATTCCCCTTGTGTCACTTCTGAAATATACCAACAGCTTTGTTTGAGAATATATTCAGTAAAAGTGTTTAACGCCAGCAATTTTGTATACGTGTTATACATTGTGTTATATTTGCTGCTATCTGAATCAGCAAGAACAGTCATCTGCCTCACCCTTCCTCTCCAACAAAGGTGATGTACAGCTTGTTTCTCTGGAGCTCTTTACGGGAGTAGGCCATGACCTGGTTAAATGTTCCTTCCAACAGATGATCTCTTCTGACGATCAATCTAAAAAACAGGTTGAAGTCAGAACTCTAGGACATTTACCAGGCATATACTATTTTACCGGCCTCGCACTTCATCTTAGTTTAATTCATTCTGAAACATTCATAAAAGACAAACGATAGCATTTGTTAACATATTTACTAGTATTTGCTCAGTACATATTACAGTAGATATGCATCCACTACCATTCAATTGTTTAGGGTAGTAAGTTTTTTTTTTTAATGAAATTAATACTTTTATCCACACATTAAATTGATCAAATGTGACATTGAAGATATGAAATACATGCTGTTCTTTTAATTTTCTATTCATCAAAGAATCCTGAAAAAATTCATTTTATTAAGAAGCACAACTGTTTTCAACATTGATAATAAAAAATGTGTCTTGAGCAGCAAATCAGCATATCAGAATGATTTCTGAAGGATCACGTGACACTGAAGACTGCAGTAATGATGCTGAAAATTCAGCTTTATCATCACAAGAATAAAATACATTTTAAAATCTATTCAAATAGAAACGAGTTATTTTAAATTTTAATATTTCACAATATTACTGTCAATATTACTGTATTTTTATAAAATAAATGCAGCCTTGGAGAGCAAAAGAGACTACAAAACAATAAAAACATCTCACCGATCCCAAATTTTTGAATGGTAGTGTGACACATATATATATATATATATATATATATATATATATATTAAAAGTGTCTCCGTTAACGCACTTGATCTTGCCAGGTCCTTGCCCGTAGCCCTTTGCCTCCAGCTTCCTGTAGAAGTTGCGCAGTTTGGCTTCAAAATCTCTGCGGTAGGGCGCTGGTGCTCGAGCCCTCTGAGTCCCTAAAAAGACAGTCACAAATCATCACCACAGAGGTGAAGTCTAGCTTACTTTAAATATCAGTTATCAGGGAAAGACTATCAAGGATCAGCAGGCCATCAAACAACTCGGACAGAAAGAGGAGTTTGTTCACCTTCAGAACAAGCACACGAACTGGGGAGATGATGGTTTTTATTATGTTAAAAAAACATATTTCAGGGCAAAGATTTTTAATAATCTTTCGGAGGACAGTTTCATCTTCAATCACTTTTATCTGGTTTGTCCAAACATGCACAGCTGTCAAGTTTTACTAGTTAACCACTTTAGGACAGAAGGAAACGTAGTGGACAAAGGTCTGTATATTCACACACTACAGGTTCGGGGGCTGTAAATGTGCTGATGACACAGAGAGGGGCAGCTGGATTGGGACAGTATTTAAGGCTGGAGAGCGGCTGACCTGGAGAGCTCTCACCAGACAGACAGCAGGCTGGAACGAGAGGAGTTCGCTCAAGGAAGCCTTTATCAGAGCAGATCAGAGCGCGTGTCAATGAACTATCACTGGACTTTCCTTGCAAACTTGAGGTTCTTCATGTATATAATAATTTTAAGACCAATTTAACTGGTGTTAATGTAACATCCATCTCAGATCCTATTCCAGCGCTAAATATGGGTGTATATGGGCTAATGCGTCTTAAAAAGGAGGTCAGGGACACATATACAGGGCGTGTGAATATTTCACTTACATTTGTGACTAAAAATAGATGTGTGTAAACATTAAAATGTATGCAAATAAAAAGTCCCTGCAGGTCCTAAAAAGTGCTGTTTTATGAAATTTAAAGTCAACAATCATAAATATATGAAATGGTACAATGTTACATCTTAATGATCATTTTAAGAGGTCATAATCAATGAACCATGCATTCTTGCCAATAGATTGCTTATGACTTTCTGTTGATAAAATATGACAGTTTTTTATGGTGTTTATGCAAATATGTTATAGATGGTTGTAAAAGTGCAAACTTCATCTTTTTGAAAGAGCATCCACAGTAGTAATGCATAGACATTTCTAAATAAATGTCCTGGTGCATTTGTTTAATTAAAAGTCCTGCATTATACATGAAGTTTCTGTTTCTGGCCATTGCTGGTATATAAATAATTACATAATTATTAAATACAGTGTGAAGCAGAAATATTTTTAAAAAAAAAAAACTAATGTACTTTTAGCATTCTAAAAAAATTCTAATAATAATTTCACTTTTAAATGTCTCCTTGTATCCATTTACTAAAAAACATTATTTGATCAATTTTCATTGCACATCTAATATTTTTTTAATGTGCTTCTTGGGTAAAAAAAGTAAAGCAGCAAGTCCTGATATAGGAGATTTTGCTTTAAGAAGCTTTGAGAAGGATGTTATTGGAAGGTGTCAATGAGGCCTAGGAAGGGTTTTGACTTGATGTCATATCAGGTCATATCTGAACAATGTATGTATTTTGCAGAACATCTGAAGGCCTTTGTTTAAAGCTCTTGAACAGCTCACCTGGAGAGTTTTGAGGAGAGGAACCAGGAGAGCAGCGCGGAGAGAAGTTGAACCCGGGGTGAAATGATGCCAGTGGAACGTAAGACATGATTTCCTCCTCAAACAAACTGAAAAGAGAAGCAAAACCTGTTCTGAAAAAAGCGTGTGTGACAGATTATACAGTTTACTCTCAGAAAGCGTTGCCTGTGTATTAACAATATTTTTTTTAGTGCGGCCAGTTAAGCAGGGAGCTTTACCTTAACAGCATGACCAGGTCAGCATCACACGACAGCTTCTCCAGTCTCTGTGTGCCTTCGGTTCGGATGTGATGCACCTTTTCCCTTAAGACATAATAAACACATCAAAACAACTAAGAACTGTTTGGAAGTACTAATGATGTATTTTGTCACAGTAACAGAGGAAAGTGTAGGTTTATACTTAAGCGAGTGATTCCTCGCCAGGCTCGGCTGCCGTTCCTGTAGCACCTCAAAGATGTTTGGCTGCCGTAAAAACGCTACTATCTTATCGTTGTATGCTGGGAAACAAATGGAAAAGAATTCGTATCAACTCAACTGTATACACTGGATATTTATGATATATTACGTTTCTTTGGTTATGATCATGGTAATGAACATTGTGATATTAATGTCAATTTTATATGACCAGTTATGCATGCTAAAGAATGTGCCACAGTACTAGTTTGACGCTCCCTTTCTGTATCATGAATTTTTTAAGAGTCTCTGGCTTATTTATTGTCAAAACAACTATAGATTGGCAAAGTCTGATTCATTTCTGCAAATCAATTTTTGAAAAAATGAAAAATTTCAGCCACTGATTCATCACTCAAATGTCTTCACTAAAGTCCATATATGTTATAATGTTGGTGAATATTGCTGTTTTTAACTATGCAATGCTATATTGGTACATTGATCATTAACTAGATTTCTAATAAAATTTACTTTTTAACCCCTTTCAAGAACAAATACATAATTATAAAAAGACATCCAATATGATGACAAAAATCTTTTATGCTCACTAAGGCTGCATTTATTCGATAAAAAATACAGTAATATTGTGAAGTATTATTACAATTAAAAATACCTGCATTCTATTTGAATATATTTTAAAATATAATTTATTCCTGTGACCAAAGCTGAATTTTCAGCATCATTACTCCAGTCTTCAGTGTCACGTGATCCTTCAGAAATCATTCTAATATGCTGATTTGCTGCTCAAGAAACATTTCTTATTATTAATGCTGAAAACAGCTGTGCTGCTTTATATTTTTGTGGAAACTGTGGAACATTTTTCAAGATTCTCTGATGAAATAAATAGTTCAAAACAACAGCATTTATTTGAAATAGAATTTTTTGTGACATTATGCATTACAAATGCCTCTTTTAAAGAATTTTACTTTTAACTTATTTTAAAACAGAACAAATCCATGAACAGAATATATATATATATATATATATATATATATATATATGTGCAACTATAATAGAGATCTGTCCATTATTTGTGAGTGGTTCATACCTAATGGCACTGGCTCCTGCTGGCTTTGGTTTCGTATGGCTGCTACCAGGCTGTTTCCAGGCCTGGCTAACAAAGACACCCCTCGGGTGCGCGACACCTCGGATGCCTGGAATTAATGTGGAAATGAATAAATCAATTACGTAACAGTCATTTTGTATCTTTTACATAACGAGAAATCAGCACAGTGTGAAGTCAGAGGAGACAAACGTGTCTCTAGATTGTGAGCGTGTCTGACCTCTCCTGCGCTGTAGCTGCGTAATCTCTGCAGGTGCTGGCGGTGCGTCAGGTGGTTGGGCAATCTGCCGTTTTGCAAGGGGATCCTGGGATCAATGAAGGTTGTGGCACGACTGTTGTGGTCTACAAAGAACGACTGCGGAGAAATGTGAAGGACAGACAGCTGAAATAATGGCTTGACGGACACTGACGTGAGCTATTAGGAATCACGTGATGTGAGGTACCTTCCCCTGCGGGTCTGTTTTGATCTCCCAGCCCCGCGGAAGCTCCAGCTGAGCATCAGCAAACCTGTTCAAGAAGGTCACTAGGTCACGGTTGTGCTGGTACCTCTCAAAGTTTCGGGCATCACGCCTGATCTTTAGGACCATGTGTTTCAGACACGAGCTGTTTGTGAACATACGATACGCCCCCTGTAAAAAAAAGACAATGTTAACATGACACTAGCATAAACGTGCACCACCAAGAGTTTGGGGTCTGTAAGGTTTTTTCATGTTTTTGAAAGTCTCTCATGTTCACCAAGGCTGCATTTATTTGACAAAAAATACAGCAAAAACAGCAATATTGTGATATAAATGTATTCTATTAATATATATTTTAAAATGTAGTTTATTCCTGTGATGCAAAGCTGAATTTTCAGCATAATTCAGTGTCACATGATCCTTCAGAAATCATTCTAAAATGCTGATTGCTGCTCAAGAAACATTTCTTATTATTATCAGTTTTGAAAACAGCTGTAATTATTATTATTTTTGTGGATATCGTGAGTTTTTTTTTAATCTTTTGAAATATTATAAATACCTTTACTGTCACTTTTGATCAATTCAGTGTGTTCTTTCTACATAAAAACGTATTCATTTCTTTCCAAAAGAAATATCTTACTGACCTCAAACTTTTGAACAGTAGTATAGCTTAAATAGCATAATCTTTAGAGGGAGAATGAATGACTTAGATGTAGTGAATAGTGTGTAGTGTGGGGAAACTCACATAGTTTGCATGGAGAACAGTGAAGAACTCTGGGTGAGTGATGAATTTGACCGCTGGACTCTGCAGCAGTAACGTGATCTTCTGACAGTGACCTGGAGAACATGGGGTGTCTCTTCTCAACTCTTAAAAGACAAAAAATTTTAAAATAAAAAAATGCACAATCAAACCTGCCACACTGACATGTGAGGTCTGTGTTCAGTTCCTATTTATCGACTTTCAACATTGAGTGTGCTCTACTTCTGACTGCATGCAACAAAGAAGTTCTCACATGTAGATTTCAAAAGGCATGTTTTTAAGTTAATAATGACTTAAATTTCAGTCGGCAGTCAATTTTCCTCAAAGAAAGCTATGAAATGGCTTTAGAAGACCTGATTTGTAGCAAGCCGCATATGCTACTTTTAAGTGCTTTTTCTACTCTTGACAGACATTGGTACTGTCTACATTTGTTATATGCAAACGAGCAGGTCCAGATGGAATCTGCAGGGTTTTTTCACATTTTTCTGCAAATGGATTTAAACATGGTAAAATGTGTCAAATGGAGCTGAGAAAATTATACTCTATTATGAAGCTGGACGAACTATCAAATGGCCTAGAAAAGAGAATTCTGCATTGGATAATGTGCAAAATAAACTCTTTTTAATTATAAAAAGACAAAAACAAACAGGCTTCCACTGACATGAGCATCACTTTTTCAGGGCAAGAGAAAACAGTCATTATGTTTGATGAATGCAAAGTTACCGGTTGTCTGTGGAGGCGAGTCTGTCTCAGTGTTGGCTGTTCTCTCGTTGCGGGGGCTGCCTGACTCCTCGTCTCTCCTCTCTGTGGCCATCGTCCTCTGGATGGTCTGGTACCTGATGAAAACCCCAGTATTGCTGTTATTAGTCTCTAACATCAGTACAGTACCACTCCCATTGTAAAGGAAAGGAGGAAAGGAGGAAAGGAGGTGACTTGTGGCCAAGTATGGTGACCCATACTCGGAATTTCACCCATCCAAGTGCACACACACACACA
>JAFVLL020018244.1:135781-138281 GCA_021397915.2 Tor tambroides | reverse complement strand
TTCCACAAAAATAGTAAGCATTGTTTTTTGTTGATGTTTTTTAGCAGCATATTAGAATGATTTCTGAAGGATCATGTGACACTGAAGACTGGAGCAATGATGCTGAAAATTCAGCTTTTTTAAAATACATTTAGAAAAACAATTATTTTAAAATGTAATAATATTTCACAATTACTGCTTTTACTGTATTTTTGCTGAAATTAATGCAGTCTTGGAGAGCATAAGAGACTTAAAAAACATTTAAGAATAATACAAACCAAACTATTGAATGGTAGTGTATTTTGATAAGGACAATGAGAAAAAGGACAGGACTGGATGAGATTTTATTTGTGAGGTCAGATCAGTTTGAAAAGTAATAGCGCATCTCTCCTTAACAAGCCATTTGATTTGAGACATTCATTTTACCTGACAAAGATTAGCATGCAGGGTTTTGAACAAACCTGTCATAGTGATACTTTTGCAAACTAATTGAATTCGATTTTAATATCAATGACCTAATCAGTTACCATAACATATTATTAAGATAAGTGATATGATGAAAAGCTACAACACAAAAATAACTATCATTAACAGCCGAAATGTTCATATCAGTCCATTATTATTATTGTCTAGAGTTCTTTGTTTAATGCATCAGGCTATGCACTAAAGTTAAACGTGTTAATGATTTATTATATTCAGTAAAAGGTAGATTAAAAAGCTGTATTTACCTGGATGGATGGAGGATGTAATCTCAAACCTGAACTGCAGCTGGCCGCTGACATGCTCTGTTGGAAGCCTCCGACCCAGAGTGTAGCTGACCACTCGATCACTATGACAAAAACACAAACACCTCAAAATTAGCATTTCAACACATTAGCATAACAAATAATATTTTGAAATGCCACAAAAAGCCTAATTTCTCTTTAAGTTTAGTTTAGGTTCATCTTTTTAAGCACATACCCAATAGCATGTTTCTCCAGTAATCTTTGCACTGGCATAGACAGCTTGCCCAAGAAACGCTTTATGATGGGTCGGCTTTTGGCAAACTTGTCCTTCACTTCGATCTCCAACACATCCGTGGGGAGAGAGACAAAATTGAAGCGCTATGAGCAGGAAATACAAACACACAGAGGAAGAAACAGCAATCATTACAAACAGAACTTCTAACCTAAAGTCAAAAAAATCATGTTGGTATCAAGCAAATGTGCATTTTATGAAGTAACGTGAATGCAACGTGAGAAGTGGTTCTCCATCAGAGTTGGATGATGCTGGTGTGAAAGACACTGGTCACTAAACTGTCTTTTATTTATGCAAGAAAAGCCAAAAACTGGTCATAAAAAAAGACAACCAAATATTCAGGTGTGTTAATATTTGGCACGGAGCTCCACATTTGTGCTTGTATGGGCAACTGATGCTTACTACGCCAATGAACCTTTTTGTTTTCTTCAGCATCAAGCTTTTAGGTTAATTTAATTTAGCCTACAATAATTAAGGACTGAAGTTTAGCTATTATGATCACTTATAAAAGATACAGCACTAACCAAAAGTATCCCTATAATGATAGTAAGCAAACAAACCCATCTTCCATCATTCATTCTCCATGTCTTGACCTATTTTAATCCACCGCTGTAAGGCGATCTCCTTTTCTCTTCTCTAATCTAATAAAAGCACTTAGCGGAAAACATGATCAGCCAGAAACAGCCACTCTACAACATGAAAACAATCCCATCAAATCCAGGTGATCTCATCCGCACCAATAAGATGTAGTGATGGGAATCGTAAAGAATATAGTGTTTCTGATTCTGAATACATTTAACGATTGCAGTTATATTAAGGATTAAGTACTTTTGAAAAAGCACCAAATAATTCATCCTAACCGCATATACTACTACCGTTCAAAAGTTTGAGGTCATTTCTGAAATAAATTAATGTTTAATTCAGCAAGGATGTAGCAAAATGACCGAAAGTGACAGTAAAGACATTTATAACATTGTAAAAGATTTATATTTCAAATAAGTATCCTGAAAATAAGTATTGTGATATCCACAAAAATATTAAGCAGCACTACTGTTTTTAACACTGATAATAATAAGAAATGTTTCTTGAGCAGCAAATCAACATATTAGAATGATTTCTGAAACATGATGTGACACTGAAAATTGGAGTAATGATGCTGAAAATTCAGCTCTGCATCACAGGAGTAAATTACATTTTAATATATAATAAAAAAGAAAACAGTTGTTTTAAATTGTAATAATATTTCACAATATTACTGTTTTTACTGTATTTTTTCTTGGTGTCTTGGTGAGCAGAAGATACTTCTTTCATAAACATTAAAAAATCAAATATAGAGAGTTCCGGTGACGCGTCAATGGCGGTGCAGCTTTGAAACGACGCTCTCCACACCACTCGCATATGTTCAGGTCTTTGAAGGACAACTAAATGCTAAATTACGTGAAATCGTCGAAAATGTCAACCCAGGCCACACTTGTTCATACTCGGGAGGACACTACCTCTCCCA
>JAFVLL020018244.1:0-135681 GCA_021397915.2 Tor tambroides | reverse complement strand
AGCATTACCGTCTGGCCCTTGAACAGCTGAACAATAATTCCACCGCCATGGCCAGTCTGGGCGCTCCTCCTCTAAAGATACACAACATCCATTTAACTGACCGACACAACCGCATTGACCACAGCAGCGCTCGGGTCAGCATCACCGTGAACATGAACCTCCTCCATGAAGTGCATTAGTGATCAGAAATATATTAATCATCATATATATCAATTTCAGCTGAAGATCCCAGTTACCGGGTCAAAGACTGGAGGTTATCTCTACACAACTTCCACCAGAGACGCTCTCATGAACAGGTACCATGATTTCACCTCTTTAAATAAATAAATACACACATAGTTTTATGTTACATATATAATTTATATAATCTTCTTAACATTTTTTGTCACTAGGTGGCAACTCCAGCAAGTGTTTCTGAAACTGAGGGAAGGCGAGATAGTCGAGATTTTCAACAAGACAGAATCTGAAGAGTAACATTTCATCAATATTAAAAAGACAACAAACGCCAGTAGAACCAGACAGTTAATAGATGATTGACAGCCTGTTTTTTAACTAATGTGATTATGGCATTCGCATATATTTGTCTACTTGAAATGTTAATACATATATATGTTTGGGAAGCTGTGTCATGTGAAGCACTTTATTTTGGGGCAGCTTGGAAAATTTTTTGATTTGTTTAGTACTTTTTTGCTGTTTTATGTGCTTCATTTAAGATGGATGGTGCAAAAATCATACACTGTAATTTTATGTTTTATCATCTTTATATTAAGCATGTCTTTACACACACACACACACACACACACACACTTGCATAAACTGATAAACAATCCTACTAAATTAAATATGTTAAGTAGGCATGTGTTTAAAGCAGATCTGATCACACCAATGTAGAAGCAGAGTCACATAAAATAAGTCAAAAGATAATAACCTCAATCTGTTTGACTTTCCACCTTAAAATGTGTATGAAACATGAAAACTACAATATGACAGTTCAATACAGCTTGTAATACCAACACTGGGATCTTTGGATCATCTGTTATGCCATGTGACTAGTCTTGTATCATTGTAGTTACTAAACTTTACCAGCAGGTGTCAGTAAAAGATTATTATTCAGTAACCCTAGAAATTTGAATCATTTGTTTCTCAAAAAAATTAATTAAAAAAATCCAATGATTTAATTTAGTAAAAGATGCAACCTATACAGGTCCAAATGCTGTAAATCATGTGATTAAGTTAGACTAGTCTTCATGAGTGAAGAGCTTTACAGACAATTTTGTGCCAATTATTTAATTTTCTAAAATGTTATTTGTTCATCCGAAATAAAACTGCATGGAGATTTTGCTTTAAGTATCATGGCTGTAAGTGTAAATTAGCCATGTGCTGAAAAACGTCCCTTGGTACTTGTGTCATCTTTTTTCATCTGACAAACTTAAACCATGCTCAGTTCATAATAATCATTAAGTATCATAAATCTATATTCACAGGAGGCAGCAGACATCATCCACAGAAACACAGTGACCCAGTTTAGCCACACGGCCTGTACTTTCCTTAGACTCCCACCACTTTCTCTCTCTCTCTCTGATCCACATCTCCTCTCATTAGTTTTTTTTTGGTTGAAAGATTGAGGCCAGAAAACCCAAAATGTTTAAATAAAAATAATGTTTAAAAAAATTAAAGCTATGATGATGATGATGATGATAATTATTATTATTATTATTAGTGCAATATTGCATTCAGTTTATCTATTAGTCTTAGTATGGAATAGTATATTACTCATACAGTATGCAGTATGTATAGACGGCCTACTATATTTGCCAAAATGCACAGCTACAGTACACTGTGTAAAATACTGTATCCCACAATGCAATGCACTTGAATGGCTTTTCATGTTTACACTGACAAATTACTCGGAATACTGATCATATGTCGCAGAAATAGAATGAGCTATATGCTATTTTGAATTCAGCCATTGTATAAGTTGCAACAATGTTGCATATTACAGTTTAAAACATTTATTGTTGCATAATGCACACTGATTATACACACAATAATTTTAGAGACAGTATGTGAAACCGTTTGCAGTAGTGCAGTGAGTAGTACGCTAGCGTTTTACTCTTCGGTTCTCTCTGAATCTGTTTTAAATCTGACTAAACCTTGGTTCCAGACCAAGTTGGGGCTTCATGTCTCAAACTTTCCTTCTTCTCTCAAGCCCTTCAAAAATCCCACTGTTATCCCCCAAAACCACTCGCTCCTGCTCCAGAAATATCCTCATATTCCACAGAGCTCTGGGGACCATCTGTCTTCACTTCCATCTGCCAAAACATCCAGCATATAAATACTTCCTCCAATCTGTTTTCATCTGATTTTGCAATATATTTTATATTACATCACAGTGTTTTAACCAATGAAATGTATAAATCCTTCACTAAATGACATTAAGTTTTTAATATTTTATTTATTTATTGCAGATTATATGGTTGTAGAGAGATGTGCTGGCTTGTTTTGGCACATTTCAGATGGCTTGAGGTTTTCTTGAATATTACAGAAATAAAAGTATGAGAACGAAGACTGTGAAGATACTAAATTGGGTACATTGAGGGACAAGGGAAAGAATTTGCATTAAAGGGATAGTTCACCCAAAAAAGAAAATTCTGACATCATTTACTCACCCTGAAGTAGTTCCAAACCTGTATGAATGTCTTTGTTCTGCCGAACACACAGGAAGATATTTTGAAAAAAGTTTGTAACCAGGCTGTTTTGGGGCACCATTGACTTCCATAGTAGGAAAAAAAAAAATACTATGGAAGTCAATGGTGCCACAGAACTGCTCTGTTTCCCACATTCTTCAGAATATCTTCCTTTGTGTTCAGCAGAACAAAGACATTCACACAAGTTTGGGACTACTTGAGGGTGAGTAAATGATGTCAGAATTTTCTTTTTTGGGTGAACAATCCCTTTAACATTATCCAAAAACACCATAAATTTGTTTTTTGTTTTAGTCCTAAATGTGCAATATTTGTGAATGAAATGCATTAAACTAGCGAAACCCCTTTTAATTCAATGCAATATATGCAATAAATGGTTCTGTATACACATAGTATAGATTTGATATATTACACATTTAATTTTTGACAGGACTTAAGGCTGTGGGACTGAAGTATACAGTGCGTTAAATAGATTGTACTCTTATTTAACATGACTGTTCAGTTGAAACGTGTTTCTAAAAACAAAAACCTTTCAGTAGACAAAATCTCCATAAAACAGTTTTAAAGTTGTGAAAATTACGTAGGACTTTGATACAGTGCCACGTTAAATTCAATATGACTTGACTGAAGCGGCACTGCGTCTGTCTGTCAGACTGCACTATATCTAATTTTACTAAGTAAGAGTACAATTTTCCATATTCAGCAAGATGAACAACCACATCTGATGGATCACGAGTCAGGTTCTGCATTAGAAAGTGATTGTTTATTGACATTCGTTAACAGTGTTATGCTGTAGTTACAGAGCTCAGCCTGAGAGAGGCGCTATAAGTGACCTCAATACACAATTCAAAACATTTGTACATTTTCCGCTTTTATTCTCTTCCATACACATAGATTAAAATGTAAAAAGACATAAGCAGGCTAGTGTATGTGTCCGAGGTGGAAGCAGGAGCCAAATCCTTCTGCATTTCCCAGAATGCCATGTTTATAGAGAGGCAGTATGTTCCAGAACCTTCTCCTCATTTCTCTCACATTGTCAAATGGCTGCGAGTGTCTTGATAAATGAAGAAACGTCCTCCACAAGCGCCAAAGAGTAGCATTTCTCACAATTCCAACCAAATATGCATAGTAATATACATTTGAGAAAACTAACATTATGCAAATAGTATGAAGAAGACATTTTTTTTTAAAAAAAAGATGAATTGTTGGCTGTTGAGTTGATTCATCACTTTTTAAAATTTAGATTTTACATAGACTGTTCAAGCAAGTATGTACACAGTGATATACAGACATTTTATAATTTCTTAATTGGGATAAATAATACAAATTCACTTTCTACATTCCTAATATCTTAAGCTGAGTGTTGTTCATTTTGAGCTGCAATTGTTTTTAGCAGAATTACATTTGATTGCTTGTTCTCCATCACCACATTAAAAGGACAGTTCACCCAAAAACTTCAGGAAAACATAATAATTGAATCTGTATGACGTTCCCATTCTTCTACATATTCAAACAATTCATTTTTGGGGGTGAACGTACCCATTTAGAAAATATTAGGAGACAAAAGTAAAAGACTGATTCATCAAGTGTGAATTAGACAGAAACACATGCACCTTTAAATGGCATCATGTTAAGACAATTTATGAGCATCTTAATGTATAATACACACATTCACATCATCTTAAAATGTAAACATGAACAATAATCAAAACTTCAGCACAGTAATTGAATCTAGTCGTCAATAAACCAACCACAGAACGAACAACTCTTGACATTTCAAAGAAACGTGTCCTGACATTTAAACCAATTTCCTTTTTGAATAAATAAATGACTCGCTGCTCTTCAAAAACACAAACAGCTGAAACGCTCGTGTGGTGCACAACTTTTACTGTTTGGTCTGTCGTTTCTTTCAATCCCCTCACCAATTTAAGTCATAAAAAGACATTATATAAATAGAAGAACAAAAACACATTTCATAAACATTAGGGAAAGTGAGTGCATATTATGGCATCAGAAAATTTTAAGTAACTTTTAAGTTAATTTTAAGCGACAGTGAGAGATGGTGATGCGACAAAGTTTAGACAAACATTTTAACTTTATGCAAATGAGCAACAAATGTGATGCAGCAACTGCCAATGGGAGTGCAGACAGTAACACCCATGATCTGAATGTAAATTGAAAATTGAAACAGATACATAAAAATTCAAATAAATAAAGTATCATTCCATTTTAATACTAAAAATGAACATGCTGAATGAAAAGGTTTATATAAACTGCAGTAGTGCGTAAAGAATCACATGAAACTGCTCATTATGAGCATTTACTTCTGAGACGTCTTCGTTCCCATTGGCAGTGCACTACATTACCCATTTACATAAAGTACACGCCCACATCGCATCACCACTGGTTGCTGTCGCTCTTGTTGGCTCAAATCACTATAAATCGCCGTTACCATGAAAGCACCTTTACACAGTGTCTTATCTAGACGCAACGAACAAAACATTTTGTTACGCTGGATGGCTCCGCCCACAGTGCAATCTCATTGGTTTAAAATCCCGTGCAACACAGCTGTATAATAACCATTAAAAATATTCTGATTGGACTTCTTGTGTTTCACTTTTAGTGTTTAGTCATTTTAGTAAACATCATATGTTGGGTTTTTAAACCCAAATACATCAATTCATTGAAAGCAATCATGTGTTCATTCAAACATTACAGACAAGACAGCATGAAGCCTTAAACATCCTTAAACATGTCTGATGCTTTCATGATTTTAATATTTAAATGTATTGGTTAGTACAAATAAATAAATCAAAAGTGTCGAATCGAGGCTCAGGCTTGCCATTTCCCCCTTTGACTCCTGCGAAGTGACGTCACTTCCTGTGATGATGCCGTGTTCGGTGAGATTATGTGAAGTAGTGTACACACATTTACAGTAATTACGGCACCTCGCTCAGATATTTTCTGTGAGCATATTTGGTTTTAACTTTACAATTCTTGTCAATGTGAAAATGCACCAACAGAAAGGATGCTGGCCGTGACGGTTTGCGGTGAAATGATGATGTGCGAACTGAGAGCGACTCCAGCGGAGGTCGAGGCCCTGAGTGTTAAAGCAGGTTGAAGGCTTCTCTTTCACTATTGCATACCCGTTACACACTGTCCACCCGCGCAGGTGACTGATGCATGCAGTGGTGTCCTGAACAAACCAAAGAAACGGACACAGGACACGATCCACGCTAGTAAATAATTACATACGGTGTACATGGAAAGGTCACCGGGAGGAAGGTGTTTTATGCCTCAAGTCCTCATTCAAGGCCAAAAGTGCTGGTCTCTTCCACAGCGATCAGCAGTTTCTCGTACAACATGGTGTAGGATGGATACGGCGGAAGATCCAGACGGTTAAAGCATGTGTGCGCCCTGAGAAACCAGACATGACACATCAGCAGCCTGATTGACAGTCTCATGTGGATTGGCCTTGAGTCTCTAAAATCAAGACCAATCTGTTTTCAGCTCAGGTCATGTTTTTATCATTGATGACAACAACGTAAAAAAAAATAAATAAATAAATAATTTTTTTTAAATAGTTTATATAATTAATGTTTCTCTTAAATTATATTAAGTACTATTCATTTTTAATTATTTACATTATTAATTTTAAATTATATGAATAAATTATACAGATTTTTAATTATTTACATTCTTAATTATATTATTAATATTAATATTATTATATTAAAATATTCTATACATATATAGTTTATTATATATTATTAATTTTAAGTTATCTAAATTATTATTTAATGTTAATTTAACATAACTTAAAATACATTTTTATAACAATATAATTTCAAATTAACATTAATTAATAATATAAATAATTAAAAATAAATTAATATTAATATTATTAAAAGTGTTAATGTTAATTTTAAATGATTTATATTAATTACTGTTAATTTTAGAATTATTTTTATTGTTCATTTTGAATTGTTAGAGATTGCACTAATGCTTAACCATGGAAAACAAAATTTTATATATATAAAAAAAGTAAATATGAAGGAGAATTTTTTCAGACTCTTGATAAATACATAAAAAATGTGCAAGTCAAACCATTTCAAAGTAAAATAAATCTGGAATATATTATAAAATAAAATAGCAAGAGCAATATATATAGTTTTTTTTATCTTTTACACATTTTTGTTGTCTATTTGAATTCTTTTTTCATGACTGAAAATTCAAAGGACAGTTTTATAATTTTGATAATTTTTCATATCTTATTTCATTTGGACAGAAAATGGAAATAAAAAAATAATAATAAAATCAAAGTAAAATTATTTGCATACACTTTATTTTAATATTGCAGGAGTTTGGAAGAAACATTTGTAGAGCAATCTAATGCTTGCATTCCTCAGAAGACATGTATCTTTCATTATTGATATTCTCTGAATTCATGTTAAACATTTCCTATACCAGCTCAAATCAACATCAGAGTTGTGAAAGATGAAAGAGTGTGTCTCTGTACCTCGGTAGTGATGTGATCTTGCCCCATTTCTCGATACAGAAGCGTCTCAGGCCATTGCTCCCGCGCAGCGCGGTGAAGCCCTCGTAAGGCACGCTGGAGGTGCCCGTCACAAACTGCAGCAGACGCAGTCTCTGCTCATTATTGAAGCGCTCCACTGCACCCCAGAACCACCGGATCACAATATGCCCATCATGATAACCTGACGACAACGAGGACAGAGTTCAAATACACAACTTTCACATAACAACTAGAATTTTTCACTTTTTTTCCATTGAAGCATCTCTGACAGCACTGAAAATCACTGACCCGCTTATTCACTGAAATGTAGGGAATTATATGATGAAAACATAAATAAAATATATAAAATATACTTCGTTCAACATCTTTAAATGGTAATGCAATATAGTGAGAAAAAGAATTATGATACAATATATACTTGTATCTTTCAACATATGGATTTTATTAGCACGGCCATCATATCAAGTGTATTTATGTTGTGTGTATGTATTTCAGCACTGGTGTGTATGCAGGTGTAAGCATGTCCTCTCACCTCCTCTGTACTCTGTGTTGTTTCTCCAGTCGTTTAAATCAATCTCTGCTGTTCCTGCAATAACCAGCTCCAGCTCTCTGGCATCAAACACAGACACCAGACGGGAGTCAACCACCTACACACACACACATACACACACACACAGGTCAGAGGTCAAATGAAGGCCACTTGGACAGCACTTAACAGTAAAAGGGCAGAGAGTAAATCAGATGATAAGCATGTTTACCTCGTAAAAGCCCCGGACGAGAGCCTGCGTCTGCTGGACGACACCGCGCTCCACCCTCCACTTCACCATCCGCTCGATATATTCCTTCTTATTCTTCTCTGTCACCTGCACGTTTGTCCCGCCGGACTTCAGCTCCCGCTCGGTCACCTGACGTAAAGATATTTTCTGTTTAATTCATTCAACTCTCCTTTATTTTTTTAAACCACAGGAATCTTTAGGCAGCTGTTTATTACAAAATAGCAACAAATTTATGCTATTACTGATGCCCAAAAAATTAAATATATTTAATATTACAACAGAATTATAATTATATTTAGAAATATATGAGTGTAATTATGTGTGTAATTAGTATATATATATATATATATATATATATATATATATGTGTGTGTGTGTGTGTGTGTGTGTGTGTGTGAGACCCTGGACCACAAAACCAGTCTTAAGTGTCAATATTTCGAGCTGAGTAAGTAAGCTTTCCATTGATGTATGGTTTGTTAGGATAGGACAATATTTGGCCGAGAGACAACTATTTGAAAATCTGGAATCTGAGGGTGCAAAAAAATCTAAATATTGAGAAAATCACCTTTAAAGTTGTCCAAATGAAGTTCTTAGCAATGCATATTACTAATCAAAAATGAAGTTTTGATATATTTACAGTAGGAAATTTACAAAATATCTTCATGGAACATGATCTTTACATATTATCCTAATGATTTTTGGAATAAAAGAAAAATCAATAATTTTGACCCATACAATGTATTTTTGGCTATTGCTACAAATATACCCCAGCGACTTAAGTCACATATATATACATACACACACACATATATAAAGGCAGGATTAGTTTTAGGTTTCTCCCACCTGTCCGAACACTTCCTCATTGACAGTGAAGGTGAGATCCAGCACATCTGTGATGTCATTGTCCTTCATCCACTGTAAGCTCTGATGAAACTCCTCATCCAGGTACTCCAGATCACTGAGATCCGTGGCTCTGCAAACAGGTGTAACAATAAACGTGCTTTTAAAGTTAACACATTACAAGATATTGTATTCTGATAAAGACTGATAGATTGGTCAAGCCATCTAATCCACTGATATTTGGGATTACTTCAAGATTACTACTGTATGTCCTTTGTTTAATTAATTTGTTTTTTCTGCTCAGAATATTTTTTTGGAATTTAAAATTAAATTTTAATTTCATTTCATTCATGTCTCATTTTGTTCTTGTAAAATTGCAATAGAGTAAATTTAGGTATATTTTTGTCATTGAGTTGAGCTGTCAAAAAAAAAGGATTTTCTGTAATTAACCATTGATCGTATCTAGACATCTGCTTCCTATTGGCTACTGAAAATCCCATTTCCGTCAGCTACTAATTTGTAAGCACACACAAACAGTCGCTCAAAAGCTTGGGGTCAGTAATAGCCAATACATTTATTTAGCAAGTATGTATTAAATTATTATTAAAAAAGAAAATGCTGTTTTTTAAACGTTCTAGTAATTAAAAATATCCTGAAAAAAAAAAAATCACTGTTTTCATGAAAATATGAAACAATACAACTGTTTTCAACATTAATAATATTACTAAATATTCCTTGAGCAGCAAATCAGCATATTAGAATGATTTCTGAAGGATCATGCGACACTGAAAACTGAAGTAATGATGCTGAAAATTCACAAATCAATTAGATTTGTTTTTTCAACGCTTGTATACAACACAACATGGTCACAATTTGCCATTTTTGTTATCATTTTCAAATTCTGCATGTAGTTGAATGCATTTAATGGTTTCTGGTCCACTCACAGTCTGAGGAGAGCTTTATAAAATGGGCGGGTGAAGAAGGCGTCCAACAAATACTGATGAATCAAAGCCAAGCCAAGAATTCGACCGCTGAAACGAAACCTGAAAACACACGTCACATCATGCGGTCAAAAAAACAGACATTCTGGCAATAACAACAGCAGCCTGTGAGAGCAGCCAGTGACATAACTATTTTTTTTCCTCTGTCAATAACAATTCAGTATGCGTTCTCATACCACACAGGAAGTGGAATTCCTTGGAAGGAAGTGGAAAGGACCTCACCATTCCAAATGGTTTTCCACAAAAGCAGACATGGGGCTGATCTGGACAGTGTACGTGTCGTTAGCGGAGTATTCAAACAGGCCGTAGTAAGGGTTAAACAGCTCCTGAGACAACAGGAAGAAAAACTCCCGCGATGGTCCACTGTAGTCCAGTCTGAAAAGAAAATCAAAGTTCAGATATAACTACACATAACTATCGCCTTTCCTCTGTGTTTATGCTATCTGAATAAAAATAGAGCACAACATTACCATTAATAAATCTATTAACAGACTATATATTTTATACACAGATATATTAAATAGACAATATTAGGCTATTTTTATTTGTTAGTCCCCCTTGTGTCACTTCTGAAACAAACCAACAGCCTTGTTTGCTTTCAGTGTTTCAGTCAATTTGAGAATATATTCGGTAAAAGTGTTCATTTAATGTCAGCCATTATGTGTATGTGTTATACATTGTGTTATATTAGCTGGTTTCTGATTTCTGCCTCACCCTTCCTCTCCAACAAAGGTGATGTACAGCTTGTTTCTCTGGAGCTCTTTACGGGAGTAGGCCATCACCTGGTTAAATGTTCCTTCCAACAAATGATCTCTTCTGACGATCAATCTGGAAAAACAACATGAAGTCAGAACTGTAGGACATTTATCTGGCAGATACTATTTTATAGCAATTGTTAACATATTTACTAGTATTTGTTCAGTACACATTACAGTACATATGCATTAACATTCAAATTTTTTGGTAAATTAAAATGAACACTCTGATCCATCAAGGACACATACATTAATAAGGTTCAATATATTTGTATTTCAAATAAATGCTGTTTTTTTGTTTTGACTTTGTACTCAAAGAATTCTGAAAACAAAAATATTTACGGTTTTCACAAAAACATTAAGCAGCAAAACCTGTTTTAAACATTGATAATAATAATAATAAATTCTTGAGTAGAAAATCAGCACATTAGAATGAGTTCTGAAGGATCATGTGACACTGAAGACTGGAGTAATGATGCTGAAAATTCAGCTTTGCATCACAGGAATAAATTACATTTTATAATATGTGACCCTGGACCACAAAACCAGTCTTAAGTGTCAATGTTTCGAAATTGAGATTTATACATCATCTGAAAGCTGAATAAATAAGCTTTCCATTGATGTATGGTTTGTTAGGATAGAACAATATTTGGCCGAGATACAACTATTTGAAAATCTGGAATCTGAGGGTGCAAAAAACTCAAAATATTGAGAAAATCACCTTTAAAGTTGTCCAAATGAAGTTCTTAGCAATGCATATTACTAACCAAAAATGAAGTTTTGATACATTTACGGAAAGAAATTTAATAAATATCTTCATGGAACACGATCTTTACTTAATATCCTAATGATTTTTGGCATAAAAGAAAAATGCATATTTTGACCCATGCAATGTATTTTTGGCTATTGCTACAAATATACCCCAGCGACTTAAGACTGGCTTTGTGCTCCAGAGTCGCATATATTAAAACAGAAAACAGTTATTTTAAATTCTAATAATATTTCAAAATTTTACTGTTTTTACCGTATTTTTGATCAAATAAATGCAGCCTTGGTGAGCATAAGAGACTACGCACTTGATCTTGCCGGGTCCTTGCCCGTAGCCCTTTGCCTCCAGCTTCCTGTAGAAGTTGCGCAGTTTGGCTTCAAAATCTCTGCGGTAGGGCGCTGGTGCCCGAGCCCTCTGGGTCCCTAAAAAGACAGTCACAAATCATCACCACAGATGTAAAGGCTAGCTTACTATAAATATCAGTCATCAAGGAAAGACTGTCAAGGATCAGCAGGCCATCAAACAACTCGGAAAGAGTTCACCTTGAGAACAAACACACAAAAAGGGGAGATGATCATTCCTTTCATTACGTAAAAGACTTTTGATCATGTTTCAGAGGACAGTTTTGATTTCAATCATTTTTATCTGGTTTGTCCAAACATGCACAGCAGTCAAGTTTTACAAAAAAGACTAGTTAACCACTTTAGGACAGAAGGAAACCTGGCAGACAAAGGTTTGTATATTCACACACTACAGGTTTGGGGTCTGTAAATGTGCTGATGACACAGAAAGGGGCAGCTGGGATGGGACAGTATTTAAACTGGAGAGCGGCTGACCTGGAGAGCTCTCACCAGACAGACAGCAGGCTGGAACGAGAGGAGTTCGCTCAAGGAAGCCTTTATCAGAGCAGATCAGAGCGCGTGTCAATGACCTACGACTGGACTTTCCTTGCAAACTTGAGGTTCTTCATGTAAATAAATCAATTTAAGAGCAATTTAACTGGTGTTAACATCCATCTCAGATCCTATCCCACTGCTAAATATGGGTGTGTATGGGCTAATGTGTCATAAAAAGGTGGTGAGAGACATATTTAGGGCTCAAACATTTGCGACTAAAAATAGGTGTGTGTGAACTGTAAAATGCATTTAGAAGCATGTGTGTGAATAAGAAAAATCCCCACAGGTCCTGTTCTGTTTTATGAAATTTAAGGTCAGCAATGATGAGTATATTAAATTGTATAACAAATGTCTTGTCATTTTAAGAGGTCTTAAATTTGGGGATAGAAAAACACTAATCACAATACCATCTAATTCGTAATACATTATTACATTTTAAAAGACTATGACTTGATTAGATATACGCCAGTGCATATTTTATCACCTTCATCTTTTTGAATGAGCAATAGTAAATATGCAATAGTAAAGCATAGACATTTCAAAATAAAAGTCTCAAAAACCTAGTGTACTTTTAGCATTCTAATAAATTCTTATAATAATAACACTTTTAAATATCTCCTTATATCCATTTACTAAGAAAAAACACACTATCTGCTCAATTTTCATTGCTCATCTAATACTTTTTTATGTGCTCCCAAGTCCCGGTATAGGTGACTTTGCTTTAAGCATTTGAGAAGGATGTTACTGGAAGATGCAAATGAGGCCCAGGAATTTTGTGATTTGCAAACTTCACTTGATGTCATATCAGGTCATATCTAAACAATGTATGCATTTTGCAGAACATTTGAAGGCCTATGTTTAAAGCTCCTGGATGACTCACCTGGAGAGTTTTGAGGAGAGGAACCAGGAGAGCAGCGCGGAGAGAAGTTGAACCCGGGGTGAAATGATGCGAGAGGAACGTAAGACATGATGTCCTCCTCAAACAAACTGAAAAGCAAAGCAAAACACATTCTGAAAAAATTATGCATGACATTAGAAATGTTATTCTTAGGAAACATCACCTGTGCATTAATGATGTTTTTTTTTAGTATGACCAGTTAAGCAGGGAGCTTTACCTTAACAACATGACCAGGTCAGCATCACATGACAGCTTTTCCAATCTCTGTGTGCCTTCGGTTCGGATGTGATGCACCTTTTCCCTTAAGACATAATAAACACACCCAAACAACTGAGAACTGTGGAAGTACTAATGATGTATTTTGTTACAGTAACAGAGGAAGGCATAGGGTCATACTTGAGCGAGTGATTCTTCGCCAGGCTCGGCTGCCGTTCCTGTAGCACCTCAAAGATGTTTGGTTGCCGTAAAAACGCTACAATCTTATCATTGTATGCTGGGAAACAAATGGAAAAGAATAATTTATGTTATTATTATTATGCATTTATTTGATAAAAATGGCAGTAATATTGTGAAATATTATTACAATTTAAAATAACTACATTCTATTTAATTATACTTTAAAATACAATTTATTCCTGTGATCAAAGCTGAATTTTCAGCATCATTACTACAGTCTTCAGTGTCACATGATCCTTCAGAAATCATTCTAATATGCTGATTTGCTGCTCAACACACATTTCTTATTATTAATGTTGAAACAGTTGTGCTGCTTTATATTTTTGTGGAAACTGTGAAACATTTTTCAAGATTCTCTGATGAATAAATAATTCAAAACAACAGCATTTATTTGAAATAGATTTTTTTGCATCATTATGCATTACAAATGCCACTTTTGAAAAATGTAACTTTTAACTTATTTTAAAACCATGTTTAAACTATTTCAGAACAAATACATGAACAGAAAAATATATATATTTTTTTCTCTTTTTTTAGCTACATCGACCAGCCCTAAGTGCAACTATAACAGCGATCCGTCCATTATTTGTGAATGGTTCATACCTAATGGCACTGGCTCCTGCTGGCTTTGGTTTCGTATGGCTGCTACCAGGCTGTTTCCAGGCCTGGCTAACAAAGACACCCCTCGGGTGCGTGACACCTCAGATGCCTGGAATTAATGTGGAAATGAATAAATCAATTATGTAACAGTCATTTCTGTATCATTTACAGAATGAGAAATCAGCACAGTATGAAGTCAGAGGAGACAGATTGTCTCTAGACTGTGAGTGTGTCTGACCTCTCCTGCGCTGTAGCTGCGTAATCTCTGCAGGTGCTGGCGGTGCGTCAGGTGGTTGGGCAATCTGCCGTTTTGCAAGGGGATCCTGGGGTCAATGAAGGTTGTGGCACGGCTGTTGTGGTCTACAAAGAACGACTGCGGAGAAAAGTGAAGGAGAGACAGTTGAAATAATGGCTTGACGGGCCCTGAGGTGAGAGGTTAGGAAGAGCGTGATGTGAGGTACCTTCCCCTGCGGGTCTGTTTTGATCTCCCAGCCTCGTGGCAGCTCCAGCTGAGCATCAGCAAACCTATTTAAAAAGGTCACCAGGTCACGGTTGTGCTGGTACCGCTCAAAGTTTCGGGCATCACGCCTGATCTTTAGGACCATGTGTTTCAGACATGAGCTGTTTGTGAACATACGATACGCCCCCTGTAAAAAAAAAAAAAAAAAAGATAACGTTAACATGACACTAGCATAAACGTCTTCATTAAAACATGTGCACCACCAAGAGATTGGAGTCTGTAAGACTTTTTAATGTTTTTTAAAAAAAAATATGCTCACCAAGGCTGCATTTATGCATTTATTAATAAACACAGCAATACTGTGAAATATTATTACCATTTAAAATAACTGTTTTCTATCTGAATATATTAATAAAATGTATTTTACTTCTGTGATGCAAACTTTTCAGCATCATTACTCCAGTCTTCAGTGTCACATGATCCTTCAGAAATCATTCTAATATGCTGATTTGGTGCCCAAGAAACATTTCTTATTATCAATGTGTAGTGTGGTGGAAACTCACATAATTTGCGTGGAGAACAGTGAAGAACTCTGGGTGAGTGATGAATTTGACTGCTGGACTCTGCAGCAGTAACGTGATCTTCTGACAGTGACCTGGAGAACACGGAGTGTCTCTCCTCAATTCTTAAAAGACAAAAATATTAATTAAAATGAATAAAAATGTTTATTCTTCTGCACGGTCAAACCCAGCACACTGACAAGACATCTGAGGTCTGCGTTTAGTTCCTATTTATCAATAGTACCTTAGTACCTATTTATATGAGACATTCTCACATGTAGATTTCAAAAGGCATGACTTAAATTTCAGTCGGTAGTCAATTTTCCCCAAAGAAAGCTATAAAATGGCTTTAGAAGACCTGATTTGTAGTAAATCATATATACTACTAATAATGTGTTTTTTTTACACTTGACAGCCATTGGTTATTGTCTACATTTGTTATATGCAAATGAGCAGGTCCAGATGGAATCTGCAAGGTTTATTCACATTTTTCTGCAAATGGATTTAAACATGGTAAAATGTGTCAAAAATAAGCGGAGAAAATTACAGGGCTCTCAAGTCTCACGCATTGGGCGTGAGACACGCATTTCAACCCGTTCACACACTCACACGCCACACCTTGTATTTCTCACGCTGAGAAGGGATAACTTGTCCCGCTACATATACAATTAATAGATGAGGGAATACGGTAAATTCTCTGCGGAGTTCATAGCTCTCTCTGGTTATACAGAGTTAAATGCTACCTACCAGCCAATCAGAAATTAGGATGTTGTTGTTTCATTTAAATTACCCGATTCTGCCGCGAGCGCGTTCGTTACTAAGCAACATGGATGCGCGCGCACATGGAGTGTAAGTTGGAAGAGAAAGATCCGATGAATGCTGTAGGTAACCCCTTCATTTTATTTATTTTTTTTCGATTTTAAGATTCCTGGACGAAATCACTTGCCTGTGAAAAGACAGTGAGAGCTCTCTCTCTCTCTCTCACACACACACACACACACACACAGAGCTTGACATACATGCTCAGGACAAGTTCTGTAATCCTACTGTATATGTGTACAGTATGTACATTGAGTACTGCTGTTCAGTTGGCTCGTTTGGGGCAAAATTTCTTTTTAATTTTGATACATTTGTATTTTTAAATATATAAATCTTTTTATTTTATTAGAATGAATTTGTCTTTCATCAGATTTACCAGATGTTATAACTCCTATTTGTGCTGGTCAATTATGAACAATAGGTAAAATTGAACTGCTAGCAAAAACTTGGGAAATATTTGAGTTGCTCCTCCCCTTTTACTTGCTCCTCCCCTTTGAGTGACTCCTCCCCTTTGTGTGGCCCCTCCCCTAATCTCACTCCAAACTTTCGCTATAACTTGAGAGCCCTGAAATTATACTATTATAAATTATAAATTATAAAAAACACAAAAAAACAAACAGGTTTTTCCTGGCATGAGCATGAGCAAATTATTTCCCCGTTTTGGGGGTCATTATGTTTGATGAGTGTGAAGTTACCGGTTGTCTGCGGAGGCGAGTCTGTCTCAGTGTTGGCTGTTCTCTCGTTGCGGGGGCTGCCTGACTCCTCGTCTCTCCTCTCTGTGGCCATCGTCCTCTGGATGGTCTGGTACCTGATGGGAACCCGAGTATTGCTGTTATTAGTCACTAATATCAATACAGTACGACTCCCATTGTAAAGAATCTTTTACAAATATTTCTAACCAAACCTCCTCACTTACATAACTCCTTTGCTGCTCGATGGTTCAGTAAAGCTGTGTGCTTTGAGAATAATCTAAATTTGTCATCTACTGCTTGTGGACTATTAAATAAACAGCATTTAATTACACTCTAAATGGAAACATGATGAAGCACCTATATTTTTGTCCTGTAGGTGGCAAAAGAGTGCATGTTTATAAGCCCATGTGAATGTGCTTGGTTCATAGAAAATTTCAACATTTGACCCAAAAACGTGAATCATTGGTAAATGAATCACTGGCTTTGATCCTTTTTACAAAGGTTGCGGTAGATTTTACTGTTATATGTGCCTATTTGGTTAAACTATAGCAACAGAGTCAGTCATACTTTGCTAAATACAAACCACTTGAGTCTGACCAATACAGTAATTTTAGCACAGTTTCAAAAGTTACAGTAATGCATCAAAATTAAGTGAGATTTATGCTTACACCAAGACAAAAAATATCTGTCAATGGGGTAAGAAAAATACAATTGTTTCCCCTTTGAATTAAGTTTATTTTTCTTATCCCACTAAAAGTAATTTTAAATTGTAATTTTAAATAATAACTGTAAATCATGTTGCATTACTCATTTAAGTACTCTCCTCCAATAAATTTTGTGTTCTCTGAAAGGTAAACTCCTACAAATGCATACGAAATAAAGTCATCCACAAAATACCCGTGCCCACACTTTCTTTCACTTCATGTCTTCAGTAAATCCTGACAGAATTTGTTTTTTTTGTTTGTTTTTTGCAAACCCTAAAAGAAGGGTTTGCACTGGTGCATGCTGTTAATAAAACTGGTCCTTAATATTTTGTGTCATTTTGCATCTCAAATGTATCTTGACTTAAAAATGCTTATATATTTGTACTGTAAAACAAGACAATAATAATAATATTAAGAAAATGACTCTTTACAAAATGATTAGTTTTCAAAAACAATGGAAAACAGTTAAATGATAACACCAATCTTTAAAAATGAATAAAACAATTAGTAATAAAAGTAATATAGTTAATTAGCCTAAGTGTGGGCTGATTACTGCTGAAACAAGCAGGTGCATTGGTAAGCCACTGGTGAGGCACTGCAACATGGCTCATCCAATCAGAGTCAGAGCTAAACAAATTAAACATATGGAGTCAGTGAATCTTCATAGGATGCACCATGAATGCTATTCAGCTGATCTGTATTCTGGATGCAAAAAAAAAAAAAAAAAAGTGTAAAAATGTTGGTATACTCAGAAAACTGTTGTTATTAAAAACAGTGTTGTTTACCTCCTGTTGAGCTGCTCCATCTGTTGGACGGAACCAGACCTGCGCAGGCCATCCGGCGTGGCTGCGGACGTTGGTCGTTGCCAAGTGGTTGTCCGGTTAATGTGATCCACATAGAACACACGACCGTGACTGTCAATACGGGCCTCCCAGTCTGAGCAGGCCAAACAAAACAAACACACACATTTGAAGCCCAAGTCAATATTCTGGTCTGCCAGGCAAAAGTATTTCAAATAAGTCTGATAGCTTATCATGATAGTGGATCTCTCTAATTAGGACATTATTTATAAAAACCTTCATGCAACTTTTACTATGGAAATGCCACAAAGATCCCCTCAGTGTAGGATGCTTCAGATTTGACTAATTTTAACATAAACACACACACAAAGCACAATAGCGTGACGAAGTGACAGACAGTCTTGAGTGGGTCACAAAATTACGTTAATCAACACTAAAATCTCACAGTGTGGGATAGTGAGAGTGACACTGGAGATGCTCATGTCTGATATGAAAGTTTTCTTGCGTGTAGGTAGTTGTAGTTTGACTCTACACAGCTTTGAAACGCAATGAAAAATATGAGGGCAGGCACACCAGGAGAAAGTGATACATTTGGATCGATTTTAACAATTTCGATTTGCTGCAATATTTTGCAACTTCAATTACCAAACTTGGAAACAACATGCATAAACAACAATCATTTTTCACAAATGAAGAAATCTATAGACGTTTAATGAAGTAACATTTTTCTCATAATAACATAATATCTGATGTTTCATAATAGACACAGGACCCCATATTATACATTTTAAATTATACTGGTTATATATATATCAGTTTATATAATGCTTATTTAAAATACAATACAATTAATGTAATAAAAAAAGTTACTTTACCATTCCCATATATATAAATTTATTATAATATATATTATCATATAAATTTATTTACTGTCACTTTTGATCAATTCAATGACGAATGTATTAATTATATATATATATATATATATATATATATTATTTTTTTTCCCAAGAAAAATACTTTTGTAAAGCATTTTTAAATTTGAAGTTTTAATAAAAAAATACTTTCATTATTTTGATAACCTATATATAATCCAGAGGCAATTCACCTGTAGTACCGCCATATAATTTGTGAGACATGAGTGTAAATACTGTACACGTGCATGTATTGTACGGCAGAACTTACTCGGTGGCAGCGGCTCATCTATGGTGGGATAGTGATGTGGGTCGGGCCGCAGGGCGGGCAGCTGGCTCACTGCAGGATGGTTACAAGGCAAAGGACATTCTCCTAAACACACCACAAACACAAGCCAGGCCATTCTTCATAGACACTTTTCTATCACAAGCCCGCAAAAGGGAAATCCAGACCTTTTTAAAATAAAAACACATGATCTATGCATTCTACCAATAGAAGTCTACTCACTTCTGCTGCTTGGTCCAGCTACCGGTGATTCTCCGTTACCCATAATGCCGTGCGGGCTCTGGACGTGACTATCTGGAGCTTCCTCCCACTGACAGCTCCCATCCCCTGGCTCCCGGCTCTTGGCGCCCTGTCCTGTCTCCGCCTCCAATCCCAGAATTCCATTCACTCTGTCCATCTCGTCCTCGTCATCCTGTGAAGAAAACACAGTGCTCTCTGACCGCCGTGCGCTGTCTAGAGACGGCGCCCGCACGGGGCCCGAGACCCTCTGTGCCATGTGACTGCAGCATGGCACCGGGCTCAAATCGCACTCGCTTTCTCCTGGTGACCTTTGACCTGTGGTTTGTCCCTCAGCCCCGAGCGGCTGTCCATCTCCATCGAGCATCTGAATGAGGTCGGAGAGGCGCTCGTGTGAGCGGCTGCGGGGCAACGTCCTGCGAGGGCCGTTGGGTGTTAAAGCGTGAGGCTCAAGGGTTGCACCCTCTTCCTCGTCTTCCTCGTCTTCCTCTTGTTCTTCTACGCCCTGTGGCCGGTCGGGTTCGGGTCCAGCCGCGTCTCCCGGTTGAGGCTGGGTGGACGGGAGGCTGTGCAGCAGGTGATGGATTCGGATGTAATGGGAGCGTGGCGTTTCTGGTTCGCCGCAGGCCGAAGCAATGACCGTCTCCAGCTCAGACACAGGAAGGGAACAAGGCCGCGGCTTCCTTCTCGGTGTGGTTCTGATCCTCAGCGAGCAGACTTCCTCTAGATCCACATCTTGTTCCTCGGAAACCACTTGCTGTTCTGAGACGGCCTCCTCTTCGACTCCTGCAGGATCTCCTGAAGACTCTGCAGGCCCTTCAGCAAAGGCACTATCATTTTCTGCCTCTTCTTGGGGCGTCTCTTCCGTTTCAACGTTGGTCTCTTCTTGCTCCATTTGTTCACGGCTCTCGACTGCTGCTTCCTCCTGCTGCTGCTCCGGATGCGTCTGCTGCTCTTCCTCTAAAGGTTCTTCCTCTACAGCTTCTGCTTCGGCTGATTCAATGTCCATGGGCATCTCTACAGAAGCCGTTTCTTCATCTAAGGGCAACTCTGGGGCCCCCTGGTCCAAACTCATGGTGTCTTCTGCCTGAGGCTGGACTTGAGCTTCTGCTGCTGCCACTGGTTGCTCTGTACTGAGAGACATGTCCTCATCATCTGTGGAGAGGACAGAAACTTGTGACCTACATGAATTTAATGTATACATGAAAATACTAGCTAGTAAGCATGCATGATATACTGTGGATCATCTGACTTTTTAATGTGATCACGAGTGGCCTGATTAGACTAGTATTAGATGTAATAATATGACGGCTTATTATAATGAATTACATCACTAGTGAAAAATTTGAGGTCAGTAATTGTTATTCAGCAAGGATGCATTAAATTGTAAATTGTAAAACACTTTCAAATAGAAAACAGTTATTTTAAAATGTAATAATATTTCACAGTATTACTGTTTTTACTGTACTTTTGCTAAAATAAATGCAGTCTTGGTGAGCTTAAGAGACTTAAAAAAAATTCTAAATAATACAAAACAAACTTTTGAATGGTAGTGTATTTTGATAAAGACAATGACAAAAAGCACAGGGCTGGATGAAATGGATTTTATTTGTGAGGTCAGATCAGTTTGAAAAGTAATAGTACATCCTTAACAAGCCACTTGATTTGAGACATTAATTGAGTTACCTGACAAAGATTAGTATGTATAGTTTTGAACAAGCCTGCCATAGTGATGTCTTTGCAAACTAATTGAATGTCGATTTTAATATCACTAAAATAATTAGTTATTGTAACTGATTATAATATTAAGATAACTGATAAGATAAAAAGATACAACACAAAAATAATTATTTAGGGTGACCATACGTGCCATTTTTCCCGGACGCGTCCTGGCCAGGATTTCTATAATGCTTTGATTTAAAGTACCTCGAGAGCGTTTCGAAAACATAAAGAACCCATGTCATACACTGATCGGTCTGCACATGCAAACAAAGCCAAATCCTAGATATTTTAGGCAATATAGAAACTCTGGCCAGGATGCCTCCGGGAAAAATGGACCACCCTAAATTATTATTAACAGCTGAAATTTCCATATCAGTCTGTCATTATTGTCTAGAGTTCTTTGCTTAACGTACACTATGAACGTGTTAATGATTTATATTCAATAAAAGGTAGATTAAAAAATTGTACTTACCTGGATGGATGGAGGATGTAATCTCAAACCTGAACTGCAGCTGGCCACTGACATGCTCAGTTGGAAGCCTCCGACCCAGAGTGTAACTGACAACTCGATCACTGTGACAAAAACATGAACAAACACCTCAAAATTAGCATTTCAACTCATTAGCATAACAAATCAAGCCCATATTTCAAAATGTTACAAAAGAGCCTATTTTTCTTCCTAAGTTAAAGGGGTCATATGATGTTGCTAAAAGGAACATTATTTTGTGTATTTAGTGTAATGCAATGTTTACACGGTTTAAGTTTCAAAAAACACATTATTTTCCACATACTGTACATTATTGTTGCTCTATGCCCTGCCTTTCTGAAACGCGTCGATTTTTACAAAGCTCATCATTCTGAGAAGCGAGGTATGCTCTGATTGGCCAGCTATCCAGTGCATTGTGATTGGCCGAATACCTCAATACTGGGCAGTTGTGGCCTAATGGATAGAGAGTTGGACTTGTAACCCAAAGGTCGTGGGTTCGAGTCTCAGGTCCGGCAGGGACCACGACTGAGGTGAGACACTTGAGCAAGGCACCTGAACCCCCAACTGCTCCCTGGGCACCGCAGCATTGGCTGCCCACTGCTCTGGGTGTGTGTTCACTGTGTGTGTGCATTTGTTCACTACTCACTGTTGTGTGTGTGTGCACTTGGATGGGTTAAATGCAGAGGACAAATTCCGAGTATGGGTCACCGTACTTGGCCACACACCACTTCCCTTTCCCTTTTCCCTCAAGTGTGTGATGGAAATATTACACCCCTTACTGTATTGTGATGCCGTGTCCCGGAGCGACAAGAGAAAAACAATACAACGCATTATAAACGAGGCATTTGTTGCATACAGTGGGGACATAATTACTGATTATATTGACTTATACTGTCTTTTTACGCGTCGCGATGCATTACCACGTCTGCATTTGTGATTGGAGAAACGACAAACAACAAGCACTACTCTACACAGCTCTAAACTCGCGTTTGAATAGTCAGTAGCAAATTCTTTAAATATGAAAACATACTTTCAGGCTGTGAGTCATAAGCCCCAGACTGTCCTTGCAAAGTTGGAATTGCCCCACTTTATAGTGTACTACTCTCCTGCCAGGTTCAGGAAAAAGTCCTCCGATAAATGCGCTGCACACACTCTAAAATTTGGGTTGAACTGTTCTGGAACAGTGTTGTAACAACTTAACCACTGATTTCTAGTTGTGACCTCTTTTGGAAGCTCAAACACAGTAGTTTCGCTTTCACAACGAAACAAACAGTGTCTCCATGACATGGCGGGGCAACAATAATACTACAGCGAGAATAAAAGTTACGCCTTCTTTCTTTGCATATACATTTGGGCGGTGTTATGCAAATCTTCCCACACAATGACGTAGACGTGGGGGCATGTTTAAATGAGGCATTTTAGGAGGGCGTAGACGAGTCTTAACTTTTATAAAGAACACCTCTTTGGGTTTGAGACTTTAGTCTTTGCAACTTTAGGGATCTTATCTATGCCCAAACAGCTTGTAACATTCCAAAGAGAAAGGAAAACTTGAAATCGCATCATATGACCCCTTTAAGTTAAGTGCAAGCTTCTTTATCTTTTTGAGCACATACCCGATTGCATGTTTCTCCAGTAATCTTTGCACTGGCATGGACAGCTTGCCCAAGAAACGCTTTATGATGGGTCTGCTTTTGGCAAACTTATCCTTCACCTCGATCTCCAACACATCCGTGGGCAGAGACACAAAATTAAAGCGCTACAAGCAGGAAATACAAAGACACAGAGGAAGAAACAGCAATCATTGCAAACAAACCTTGTAACCTAAAGTGAAACAAATCATGTTGGTATCAAGCAAATGTGCATTTTACAAAAGAATGTAAATGCAATGTAAAAGACACTGCCTTTTATTTATGCAACAAAAGCCAAGAACTAAAACAGATAAAACGGTCATAAAAAAAGACAACCAAATATTCATGTGTTCATATTTGGCATGGAGCTTCACATTTGTGTTGTATGGGTAGTTCATGCTTTGCATGTCGATTGACCTTTTTGTTTTCTTCAACGTCAATATTTTAGTTTAATTTAATTGAACCTATAATAACTAAGGACTGAAATTTAGTGATAATGATCACCTATAAGACATGTAGCCCTAACCAAAAAGTATCCCTTCAAATAATGATAGTAAGGAAAACAAACCCGCCTTCCATCATTCATTCTCTACGTCTTGACCTATTTTAATCCACCCCTGTAAGGCGATCTCCTCTACTCTTCTCTAATCTAATAAAAGCACTTAGCGGAAGACAGTCTCAGCCAGAAACAGCCACTCTACAACATGAAAACAATCCCATCAAATCCAGGTGATCTCATCCACACCAATAAGTTGTAGTGATGGGATTTAACATTTCTGAATCCGAATCCATTTAATGATTGCAAGTACTGAGAAAGCACCAAATAATTCATACTAACTGCATATACTACTACTGTTGAAAGTTTGAAGTCAGTAAGGTTTTTTTTCTGAAATAAATGACTGCTTTAATTCAGCAAGGATGTAGTAAAAATGACCAAAAGAGACAGTAAAGACATTTATAAAGATATAAAGTATCCTGAAAAAAAGTATTGTGGTTTCCACAAAAATATTAAGCAGGATAATTGTTTTCAACATTGATAATAATAAGAAATGTTTCATGAGCAGCAAATCAGCATATTAGAATGATTCCTGAAGGTTCATGTGGCACTGAAGACTGGAGTAATGATGCTGAAAAGTCAGCTTTGCATCACAGGAATACATTACTTTATAAAACATATACAAACAGTTACTGTAATATCAAATAAATACAGTCTTGGTGAGCATAAGATACTTCTTTCATAAACATTAAAAAAACATGTTTATATATAGTACTATTGGCTGTTTTAGACCAATGATATCGTTTGTGATTCAAATCATACAGTTCCTGTATTTTTCATGAATAGAATTGGTTCTCAGCCCTACGGAGATGACATGCTGTGTAATGAAAATAGAAAAAGATTCGAACAAAATCCTATCCGTCAGTCAACAGGATAGTGAGCTGTGATTCCGCAGTGACGCATCAAGTTTATTTGCAGAATAAAGGATTTACATGACAAACTCCATGTGGACTCTGTACAAAGCACAGAAGGGCAGCGTTGGGTTAAACATCTGTGAATAAATAACACTGGAACCAAATATTGTTTTGTAAGGATTTTTATATGAGCATGTTTAATCTAGTGTGTGTGCACGTTTGTGTGCTTCCCATACCTCCCTCTGCCAAACGGGATTAATGGTATTGCAGACGATGCCTGATCTCTTCTCCTGGCCGTGGTGAGGCAGGGCAGGGAAGATGCTGTGCTTGCCGGGGTGGATGGCAATCTTCAGGTAGGGGTCGGGGTTAAAGAACATGCCTTTCTTTAGCCCAGTGGCCTGGAAATCTGACCACAACATAAAAACAGAGAGATGAATGAGAACAGAACAGAACAGAATACAACTGAATTAAAACAAAATGGCACAGAAAGACACAGATCAGCATATAAAAGAAGAGAAGCAAGCAGAATACAACAGAACAGAATATAACGGAAGAGAATATATCAGAAAAAAGCAGGTACTGAAGAGAACAAAACAGAAAAATAATATTCAAGAGATTAACAGAACAAAATAGCATAGAACGGAGTCAAGTAAAACAGAATAAACAACAGAAGAGAACAAAACAAAACTGAATGGAACCAAATAAACAAAATAAAACAAACAAAACAGAATTGAACAAATAAACAAAACAAAGAACAGAATAAAAACAAAACAATAACAGAATAGAACACACAAAAATAGAACAAATAAACAACAACAACAAAAAAACAGAATAGAACAAAATAAAACAAAACAAAACTGAACATTCCAAATAGGGGTGAGGGAAGAAATCGATACAGCACACCGCGGCAATACTGTATCGATACACAGACGCCAAGTATCGATCTTTTATTTTTTTATTATACTATTTGGTAGAATAATTTCTTTACAGTCCACTAGATCAGTGGTTTTCAAACTTTTTTGAGAGTGACCCTATTTTTTCCTTTTTAAATTGACACGACCCACCTATATATATATATGTATATATATATATGTATAAGAAAGAAAGAGATGTCAGTCACTGCGATTTCGAGAGAATCCCCCCATTTACATGCAGATGTTACTCAATCCTGAAACTTGCAGCAAGTACGCCACATTGGTACTCGAAGCAGCATCAAAAACAACTTTTATTCAAATTCAGAATGGACTGTAATATAGACAAGAAAGCGTCCAAAGAGCGCTCCCTTAATCACTAAAATGTTGTCATTTCAGTTTATCGCAATCTCAGAAAATTCTGGTATAACCCATGAATCAAATTTACATTTGGTCAACACTTGGTTATAATGACAGGACTTGTGAGCTTCCACAACTTAGGACTGAACAAAAACTTGGCGAGTGGATTCTGACTAGCTGAAACGCCTCTGATTGGCCATTGCGTTCCAAAAATCAACAGATATATCTGTGATAGGCCACAATGTTTAACACTGCAAAAACAGAGTGCCAACACAAATACAAATTAAATTCTGCGTGAGACAGCTGCCGCTTACTTTCGTTTTGCTGTTTATGTTTATTTCGTTTTTAAACTTAAACTTTAAACCGAACCTTGAACTTTGTTATAAACCTGGCAACCCATTTTTTTAAGTCTCGGGTGGGTCGCGATTCCAGGGTTTGAAAACCACTGCACTAGAGGGTAGTGTTGAATTTTTTTTCCGGTGAGCTCAGCTGGGTCACCTTCAGCATGCAGTAAGTTAGTAAAATAAAGATGGCGGCATTGCAGAAAGTTATCAGGAAAGCCCCATCTGCGTTTAAATCGGATGTAAGACTATGTTTTGTTTATTTTAAATTTAACAGTAATTTACTTTCAAATGCCCCAATTGCTGAAGGGTCTGCACAACTTTTTTGTACAAGTTCAAGTTGCATTGTTCAAAATACCTGTAGTAGCACAGCAGTGCATACCTGTTTACATTTAATTAAGGTGGACTAGATTAGACTGTAATACAAATAGTTGAGTTTGCCAGGTGCATACAACATTTATGACAGGTTTTCATGAAAGTGTTGGTCAGTTTGTCTGCTTGACAATCCCATTTTGCACTGCAGCAATAAAATTGAAGTGAGATAAACAAACTGAGAAATGTTTCTTTTTAGTTAAAACAGATGTTGCCAAAGTTTTCTTTTGGGGACATAATTTGAAGTTGGAAAAAGGTAATAAATTGCAATATATCGCAATATATTTAAAATCGCAATAATATTGTATCGTGACACAAGTATCGTGATAATATCGTATCGTGGGGCCTCTGGTGATTCCCAACCCTAATTCCAAAATAAACTGAATGGAATAAAATAAACAAAATAAAATAGAAGAGAAGAGAATAAAACAAAACAGTACACAACAAAACAGAATATAACAAAAAAATGGAACAGGAAAAACAATTGCAAGTAACAAAACAGAATAAAACAGAATGGATTAAAATAGAACATAATATAAGAAAGAAAAAAAGCAGAATATTATAGAATAGAACATTTCACTATATAATATGATGACCAAGACCAAATTTGCATCTTAAAAATATCTAAATTGCTCTCCAAAGATGAACACCATTAGCCAAAAAGCACCTTGTTGAAGAAACAAGTAATTGAGGTAAATATGTTCCTATAGTTGTTTACAGCAGACTGAAAGCAGTGGATCAATCATGAAATCCTCTGGAGACACTAAATATAGAAGCCCCATTAATATTGATAAAGCTTAATGATTGACTGTCTGGTTATGCCAAACCTGAGAGAGAGAAGCTGATGAGTCTTCTGCTGCCTTGACTCTGAGGTAAGTCATCTGTAGCCACCGGCTTAAACACCTGAAAGCAGAAAGTTCAGTGTAGAATGTCTTAGATTTCACTGGAACCAGTAAACACCTTTCACATAATATCAGCAGCAATACCTGATCAAAAACTACGACAGAACATTTCTTCCCTTAGATTTTTTGGGGCAAACAGTATTGTATGTGTCACAACACTATATGAGGCAATCTCGGAGCTCTCACCAAAAAAAAAAAACATTGTAATTTTGTTTCCCATTGCACACAATAAGATAAACGATAACTGGAATTCAAGATTTGCATAACACTGCAGTTCTTAATAATGCAACCAACCAATAGGCTTAGTCATTTTAAATGTGATAAATGTATTGCTGACACTGGGTTGGACAGAACAAGACAAGAATGAGAAAGATTCAAGGATGATTAAGTCTTTTTGAAATTGAATGATCACAAATGTTTAATGAAAATAAATGATGAACATACATGTTGTATGATCGTAAGTGTGCAGAAAAATAATTTGCTGTAGAGTTTGTAAAAATGTCTTCCTTTCACATGTGGAAATTTCACCCACACAGGAAAATGATGTCATCATTTACTCACCCTCATGTTGTTCCAAACTTATAAGACTTTGGTTAAACTTTGAAATGCAAATGAAGATATTTTTAATGAAACCTGAGAGATTTCTGTCTCTCTACTGAAAGTCTAGGTAACCACAACTTTGAACATCCAAAAATGACATATACTGTAGGCATTGTAAAATGAATCCATATGAATCAAGTGGTTTAGTCTTGTGAAGTCTTATGAAGAGATATGATTGCCTTGAATGATGAACAGATTTAATTTATGCTTTTATTTACATCTAAACAATGAGGTTTGTTTTAGCGTGTGTTGCTTCCATGTTTACCATATGTGATGTGCTCTATGTATGAATGCAAGCCTAAATGAAATCTGCTCATTATATAAAGTGATCATATCTCTTTCCAAGACTTGGATTAAGCCACTCAATTCATATGGGTTCATTTTACAACATTTTTGTGACCTTTTTGGATCTTCTAAGTTTTGGTTACCTGGACTATCAATGGGACAGAAACCTCTCAGTTTTCATTAAAAATATATTCATTTGTGTTCTGAAGGTTAACCAAAGTCTTAAGGGCTTGAATTGACATGAGGGTGAGCAAATGATGACAGAAGTTCCATTTTGGGGTAAACTCACACATAAAGGTCACCATAAAGGCCTGTGTCTTGGAATTGGTACACTTTAGCTTTAAGAAACAAAAAGAGAGTTTGGCTGACTCTGTGGCTATGGAGGTAGGCCTGTATTAAGCCAGGAAATGATAACCTGAGATTATCTGCAGCATTAATCCTCTGAGAAACAGATGGCACAGGCTATTCTGCTCTTGAAAAACTCTTGATGAAAACGTGACGAAAGAAAAACAGCAGCATTCTCTACACATCTGCAACATGATGCAGCAGCACTGTAGACATACGTCTGTTCCTCACCACTGCTCATCTAAAGACACGATGTCTGGAGATTTAAACCATGACTCAAAATAAAAGATATAGATGACTTTTCTTTCTTTCGCTCACCGGTGCGGAGGGGTTCTTCACGGTCACACACGGCGTTGTGGCCCGCAAGGCTCCACTCACTCCATGATAATATTTAAAGCAGATCTTAGTCTCCGCTGAAAAAGAGCCAAGCACAGGAAAAGGTCACAGGTAGAAACTTTTTTGCAGATTTTATATATTCAAAACTGTTTTTTCTTCCAGATATGCATAACTCATCTATTCATGTGGGGCTACTAAAATACTGTCTAGAAGATAAACATTTCCACCCTATAAACTACAAATTCTGTCATTGACTAGAAATAGCAGGTAGCCAAACATTGTCTGTGTATCATTTGTACTTTATTTCAGGCCCCTTGCATCAGTTTCCACCAGCCTGGAAGGAAGTGTGAAGAAATGATCGTGACTGGTTTTGTTCATAATAAAAATAGCTGAATGTGGTTACTGTCTAACTTGTTTTAAAAAGGGGCCCCTGACTATGTCCCACCCCAACTTCCTCTTTATGAAAAGGAAATAAAATACTATGACAAACAAAATCTTGCTTGCTATTTGAGAAATAATGGCCTGAACTTATATTTTAATATTTATAGCATTAAAAATAATATATTTAGGATTCATTTTAATATATTTTAATTTTAAACTTGTAGGAAATACAAAAATAATCCTCACAAACTGTATGAGATTTGGGTAATTAGAATGAAGTAGATCAATCCAAAAAAATATTCATCAATCTTGAAACACCATGAACATCCTCAAATAAATAAAATGTAACATTCAGTTAAGATCTTGAGAGGGGCCTTATGATTTCCATAATGTGGAAAATGCAGACGGAATTGTGGAATGGAGTTATAAATTTACTGTATAATGCAGAATGTCACTGAAGTTTTGGATTAATTGTATTAAGCGAGGCTGTACAATATAAAATTCAAATTGCAATATGGACTAGTGTCTTTGATTATTAAACTGCAAAAAGACTGCTATTTAAAGGGGACATAACACACAATTTCTACCAATCTCATGTTAATCTTGAGTACCTATAGAATAGTATTACATCCTTCACATCATTTACATTACATTTACATTTGAGATGCAGATGCTTTTATCCAAAGCGACTTACAAATGAGGACAATAGAAGCAATCAAAACCAACAAAAGAGCAATGATACGCAAGAGTTATGATAAGTCTCGGTTAGCCCATGTAGCAAGGTTTTTTATATATATATATATATATATATATATATATATATATATACATACATATATTTGTACAATATACAGTCATGGCCAAAAATATCGGCACCCTTGGTAAATATGATCAAAGAAGGCTGTGAAAATTAATCTGCATTTTTAATCCTTTTGATCTTTTATTTAAAAAATTCACAAAAATCTAACCTTCATTGGATAATAAGAATTTAAAATGGGGGGGAAATATCTTTATGAAATAAATGTTTTATTTCTCTAATAAAGAGAGAAATCTCGGGCAGCTGTGGCATAATGGTTAGAGAGTCGGACTTATAACCCAAAGGTTGCAGGTTTGAGTCTCAGGTCCAGCAGGGATTCTAGGTGGGGGGAGTGAATAACCAGCACTCTCTCCACCCTCAATACCACAACTGAGGTGAGACCCTTGAGCAAGGCACCAAACCCCCAAACTGCTCCCCAGGCACCGCAGCATTGGCTGCCCACTGCTCAGGTGCTGTTCCACTACTGTGTGCATGCATCTTTTATTTAAAAAATTCACAAAAATCTAACCTTTCATTGGAGAATAAGAATTTAAAATGGGGGAAAATATCATTATGAAATAAATGTTTTTCTCTAATACACATTGGCCACAATTAACAGCACGCTTTTATTCAATACTTTTTGAAACCTCCATTTGCCAGTTTAACAGCTCTAAATTTTCTCTTATAATGTCTGATGAGGTTAGAGAACATCTGACAAGAGATCAGAGACCATTCCTTCATCCAGAATCACTCCAGATCCTTCAGATTCCCAGCTCCATGACAGTGCTTCTTCTCACTCATTTTCTACAGGGTTCAGGTCAGAGGACGGGAATGGCCATAGCAGAAGCTTGGTTTTGTGCTCAGTGACCCATTTTTGTGTTGTTTTTGAGGTTTGTGTTTGGATTATTGTCCGGTTGGAAGATCCAAACATGGCCCATTATAAGATTTCTAACAGAGTCAGTCACTTGTTGATTTTTTATCTGTTGATAGGGCTGCACAATTAATCGAATTTCTAATCGCGATTACGATTATGGATGTCACGATTACATAATCGTTCAAAGCCGCGATTACAAAAATAAATAAACAATAAGCCTATACACATTATTCTGTGTGCTTAAGAGGTGTTTGGCGAGGGTTTACCAACTCAAACACACTGGATAAAAGACATTTTGTCTAACTGATAGTCGTTGTCAGTTTGTTGTGCATGATAGATGTTAAACGCCAAACGTGTCAAAAGAGGAACAAAATAGCGGTACTCGTTTGAACTGCGCGCCACACTGACCTTTTATCCGATCACCTCAAAAGAAGACAGCGCAGCGCGAGCTTAGAGCGTATGCGTTTATTACAGTGACCAGTCGCTATCACACACTAAACAACGCTGTGAAATACAGTAAGAAGCACTCGAGTTCAGCGCAGAGTTCTCCAGTACAAATCACCTCTCTTTAATTTAAACTAGTTTAAAGCCAAATAAATCGGAGCTCATCAACACTGATGCAGAAAGCAGCAGAAACAGTGCAACAACGATCCAGTTAGAAGACATTTCAGTCCACAAATCACCCACAATTACCATAGGTGGCAGAAAAGTAGGATATTCATTTTGAGTATTATTATATTATTAATATACTAAATATGTTAAAGGAGTAATGGAATATAATTACATTATTTTGATAATTATTCTATCAGTTGATGTGGATTTGTAATCGACTGAATGTGGCTACTGTTTTTCAATGCAAACACCATAGAAACCATATAGTTAGGCTACTTTTTTACCATGGTAACTAGGTGCTGTACTTTTGGTTATGATCTACAAATGTATAAAAGATGAGGCTGTTACACTTTTCACAATGGTACTGTTAAATGTACATCTGCATCCCAACTCCAGCTCCTGCTACTCTGAACTCAAGCTCCTGTGCTAATGTGCATTTCTAAGAGACAAAACTTCAGTGCTACCAAATCAGGTGCTGGTGCCACTGCTCTCCAATGTTAGCCTGGACCCCCGATAATATAAATTGTACTGTAAAATGTTACTGTAATTTGAAACTTTGTCTGTTTAATTGTAAATGAAATATATCTTAAATAGACCTTTTTTTCATTTTTTTCTTTTAGTTTTAGTATAACATTATTATACTATGCATAATTTTACCTTTTTTTGTTTAAAGAAGAAACCAAACCAATGTATAGTCAACATTTGATGCTCAATGCTTTAGAAAAGCAATAAAAGTTCAGGAACAGTGTTTTCATATATTTTATATAAAAATATGGCATGCAGCTTCAAACAATGGCAGAAATCTGTTCAAAATAATCGTTATTAATAATCACAATTACAATATCAAGGGAATAATCGACAATTATGATTTTTGTCATAATCGTGCAGCCCTATCTGTTGGTATTTGATAGAATCCATGATGCCATGTGTCTAAACAAATTATAGGACCTCCAGCAGAAATATAGGCCCACGACATTAAAAATACAGCAGTATATTTCATTGTACACATGGGTTACTTTTTATCCCTGTGTGCACCAAACCCATCTTGAGTGTTTGCTGCTAAAAAGCTCATTTTTTCGTTTCATCTGGCCATAGAAGCCAGTCCCATTTGAAGTTCCAGTCGTGTCTGATAACTGAATATGCTGGAGTTTGTTTTTGGATGAGCTAGGAGAACTTTTCTTGAAACCCTCCCAAACAACATGTGGTGATGTAGGTGCTGTTTGACAATTTTTTTTAAGGTTTTCTGACCCCGAGACTCAACTATTTTCTGCAATTCTCCAGCTGTGGTCCTTGGAGAGTCTTTAGCCACTCAAAATATTTCCCCCCCATTTTAAATTCTTATTATCCAATGAAAGGTTAGATTTTTGTGAATTTTTTAAATAAAAGATCAAAAGGATTAACAATGCAGATTAATTTTCACAGCCTTCTTTGATCATATTTACCAATGGTGCCGATATTTTTGGCCATGACTGTATATACAAACACACACACACACACACACACATATATATATATATATATATATATATATATATATACATATATATATATATATATATATATATATATATATATACATATATATGTATGCATGTATGTATATGCACACACACAAAGAAAACAAGGAGATAGAATAGAAAATATAATATAGAAAGCTAGTGAAAGCTAGCTCGCCAACATAAAGTGTCGTTGTGCTACAGGTGTCCCGAGTTCAAATCCCAGCTCGTGAACCTTTCCCGATCCTGCCCCCCTCCTCTCTCCCACTTTGCTACTTGTCATTACACTGTCCTATCTAAATAAAGGCAAAACAGAAAAAAAAAAATCTTTAGAAAAACCCCCTCATACGTCCAACTCATTTTTTTAAAACTTTGGCCATGTTTCGCATGAGAATCCAACTCTTTAACAGTGTAAATAAGTCAGAACGTATGAAATAGCATTAGACTTCCCCTTTAAATAAAGTTTTCACTACACACTGTGAAAATAAATACTTGAAATGATGACAGACATATATTACTATTTATAAAGCTTTTTCTCATTTGATTACATTTTAAAAGAATAAATAAATTGTTAACCTTTTATGATTTCTATGTTTACATGCTTTCAAAATTGAACCCAGGAATATTAAAATGCAAACATAATTGAACACAGTAAATGAAACAGAGTTGATTTTGCTGACATGTGCTGCCAAACCATTGTTCTCTAGTGGGCGATGTGAGTTTGAGTCTGTATGTAGGCACCATAATATCAAAGAGGTGGCCTTTGTCCACTGGCCCACGGCCCTTGGGATGCCGTTTTCTCTCTAGTATCCGTAACAGTAAAAGTGCCAAAAATAAATGAGAAAAAAGCAGCAGCATATGAGCCATATGGCCTTGCAGTGTAATACATCAGAGTGCATTCTGGACTGTCAAGCAAAGACAGAGCAGCCTTATATAACCTTCAAACAGCTTTATATTAATACAAGCGCACAGGAAGAAGTGTTTCGCGTGCTAGTAGAATGTCACACCTGAGTGAATTTTCCTTCACACCTCTTGTCTGAGACATCATCAAACAAATATTTAGCATGGAAGTGGTTTGCTTTGGGGTGTTTGTTACCTTAGCAGCCACGCAAAGTCACAAACAACCTTAAGCAGCTCTAATGGCATCCTGTGTGTGGGAAATAAGTGGCTGTAATACTGCATCATTTAACAAGCATGCTTTACAAAAACACACATACGTTCTACGAAGTAGGAGCTGGCCTCGATCTTCCAGACGATCTGACCTTTGTGGGAGCCGTTCACACCTCTGTTCTTGTAGTCCAGAAAGTTCTCTGACAGAACCTCATCTAAGAGAAAGAGAAGAGAAAAGCCTCATCTTATTCTTTACGGCATACAAAGAATCACATGTTTGATTATTCATTCATGACAGCTTTAAAAGACGAGAAAGCTTTTCACTCTTTAAAAGACACATACTCTTTAAGGCTCCAATTCAAGACAAAGAGCATGTCACAGCCTTTAAAGGCCATCTGAGAACCTTTAATCCACAGAGCTGTCTATAGCGGAAGTGTGTGGTCTTCAGTTGACGGACAACTTGGTACTGTTTTTCAGTTTTGCAGAGCTACTCTAGCAACTTTATTTTTCCCTGTGTCGATCTGAAATACAATGACATTTTTTACTCTTTTACTTTTTACTCCCTTTTCTTTGTAGATGTGTATATGTGTGTAAGATGATCTGTTTTTGTTTTTAGGGTGACTTTTTAACATTCTGTCAAGGGTCTACAGATGAAAAATAGCCTTTTTCAAAGAAACTAAACTAAACATTGTATATCATGCAAATATCATGTTTTATGTTTAAATAAAATACATGACTTTTTTTACAATTAATTTCATTTGTTATAAATAATTTAAACTACCAGTCAAAATTAAGATTTTTTTTTTTAAAAATTAAAATCTTCTATGTTATGTTATGCTCATCAATGCTGCCTTTATTTGATTAAATGACAGTAATATTGTGAAATATTATTACAACTTAAAAAACAGTTTTCTATTATAATATATTTTAAAATGTAATTTATTTCTGTGATGTAAAGCTGAATTTTAAGCATCATTACTCCAGTCTACAGTGTGACCGGAGTAAAAAAATAAAAAAAGTAAAAAAAATAATACAGTTAATTGCAAGATGAATGTTCAACTTGAGAAAACAAAGCGTCACTGTCAGATATAATGTTGCTATTCCAAGAAATAAACCGCAGTTACGAGGAAACAATGTCACAATGTGTTATGATGTAGTAATTCTTAGACAAAAAGTAGCAAAGTCTGAGAAATAGAGTCACAGTTAAGAGAAATAAAGTCACAGTTGTAAGCTATGAAGTTGCAATGACTGTTTTTAACTTTACTGAGGTGGAAACAGGCTTTAAAATATCTTGTAATGTTTCATTTTTGTTTCTAATTACATGCACATGCTGTAGAAAACCATCTATGTACTAGTGCTCTAAAAACCCAGAAACCAAATTCACATTCTGAAGAATCTATAACGTAACATCAAGAACTTATAGCCAACATACAGTGCCGTGAAAAGTTTTTTTTATTTTTTTGCATAACACTTGATTGCTGCAAAGGGTGGCACAACCAGTGAATAGATTTAGGGGGCAATTACTTTTTCACGTAGGGCCAGGTAGGTTTGGACAGCTTTTGTCCCTTAATAAATGAAATCATCATTTAAAAACTGCATTTTGTATTTCCTTGCATTATCTGTGTAGTATTAAAATTAGTTTGATGATCTGAATCTTTTAAGTGTGACAAATATGCAAAAATTACAAAAACAGGAAGGGGGCAAAAACCTTTTCACGGCACTGAAAACCACTGTTAAAAAAATTGGTCAGTAAGAATAGTTTTAAAGAATGTAATACTTTTATTCAGCAAGGATGCATTAAATTGATCAAAAGTGACAATACAGACATTTATAATGTTACACAAGATTTGTACTTCAAATAAATGCTCATTTGAACTGTCTATTTATCAAATAATCCTGAAAAAAGTACTATGGTTTCTACAAAAATAATAACCAGCGCATCTCTTTTCAACCTTAATATATGCTTATAATAATCAGCATATTAGACTGATTTCTGAAGGACCATGTGACACTTAAGACTGAAGTAATAATGCTGAAAATTCAGCTTTGATAACAGAAAAAAATTACATTTCAAAATATATTCAAGTAGAAAACAGTTATTTTAAATTGTAATAATATTTTACAATATTACAGTTTTTACTGTACTTTGATCAAATAAATGCAGTCTTGGTAAGAGACTTCGTTCAAAAACATTAACAAATCTTACCGACCCCAAAACTCAAGAATCATAAAACGCAACCAAACAGAAATACGCTCACCAATGAGGTACATGCCAATCCAGTCGCCCGCGTCCACCTCCTCCTTGATGTCCCAGCTGAGGGTGATGTCCTGCGTCTGGCCGATGGTGTAGCTGGAGGTGCTGACGGTGAGGGTGGAGCGGCAGTGGGAGGTCACGAGGTCGGTGTCGCTGGTGGAGCGCAGCACGGCTGCCGCCAGCTCCTCCGGTACGCCGTTCTGGAAGTCCACATTAGGGAACTGCTCAGGGTTGAAACTGTGCCGAATCGGGTCCTTACATCGCCGCCTGCCCTGAGATGCGCGAGATGGAGAGGCCATAGCTGCAAGCCCGAGAAACCTGTTCTGGTACAAGTTCTGAAAAAAAAAACAAGAGGGAAGAGTAAATATGATGAATCCCTCCATTACTATATGCAAATGCTCTTTTGGAGCATATGGTGTGCAAATCCAACCGTCAAAAGAACAATCATGTCCTGGGGGGTTCAGATGCTGCAGTAAATGCAGACATTTCATAGTCAGATCAGAAAAAGACAAAACTGCTGGGAGCGAGGCAGGTCAGGACACGTTTGAGGAGCGAGATCAGCACATGAGATGCTAAATGTCATCTACAGGGGGTCGAGAGGATTGTTCTATAGTGCAAGATATGACATCTACTTCAACTGTATTGAACGATGTTAGAAAATGGATGCATGCTGAATAAGAAAAGCACACACGTGCTTAACCAGAACGATATGAACACAAGACAATGGCAACGTGCAGAATGAATTTAGATTGCATGAGTGCTTATTATTGTTAATCAAATTAAAAAAATTTACTAAAAATAAAATAAAACTAATATAATCGGAAGCTAAACTGAAACTAAACATTTTGTGACTCCAGAACTTCTTAAATAATATACTGTCCTAATACAGAATATACTGTCATTTTTTTTTTATTTCATAACCTAAATGGCACTGGACAACACTAACAATAAAACTAGATGGCCCTTAACTGTAGTGGTGCAATGGATCACAAAACATACGGTTCGGATCATATTACGGATTTTGAGTGACGGATCGGATCATTTTTCGTATCAGCAAAAAACAAACAAAACAAAAAAAGTTTGCTTTTCATTTATTACTGAACGCTTATTTTAAGTACTTCTATACCACAGCAAAAACTACTAGCTGAACTAATAAAGTCAGTAATAAAACAAGAACAATTACACAAATTACAAGCATGAATGAATACAACATAAAGTTACTAATAAAGTCAGTAACACTAGTATTCAGGTGCAGAAATGTAATAATTAATTGTAAAATAACACAATAGTGCTCTTCACTGCAGGTATTTACAGGCTGCTATCTCTTTAAGACCAAATGCACATACCTAATACTGACACACATCCGGTTTCTTTCTCAGCTGTTTCGGGTCACTTAAGACATAACCGACTGTGTTAACCAGAATACTAACCAAAACGGGTATTTCAACATAACTTTGTGTGTATGTTTCCGTTCAAAGAGAAGTGAAAGAGAAATCAATCTGTTAATGGTGCAGTCTGGGGTATGTTCCAGAAAGCAGTTTATATGACATACCCGTGTATGTTTGCGGATAAGAGAGCGAATAACCTCAGCTTTCGGTTCCAAAATCGGAGGTTACTTTCAGGGTATGTTAGTAACCATAGTAACTTGCTCTCTAAAGAAAACCTGCTCCGGAGCAGGTTATGCTCGAGGGTTAATTCACTTCAGACCCATCAGCGCACGCGAGACCTACTGACGAGCCTTCAGTGGGTGTGACAGATAGCGCACAACATTATATATTATTACAATATAGTTATGTAATATAGCCTACTATATACATATATACATATATATATATAGTTGTATGATATGTTAATTATAAAGCGCTAATATAAGTAATAAATAAGGTAATATTATTCTAATACGGTTATTATATTTATTTTATTGTCATATATAACTGTTATCTGTATAAATTATAAAACACTATTATGACAAGGTAATGTTTAATTTATTATATTACATTTATCAATTACATTTTATATTATCATCTCACACATGGATAGGCATTTTCTATAATGTATTTCTATAATAAAAATACATATCTGATATGACTTAATATATAATTGTCATCAAACAAACAATATAATTCATATTCTCAAGGATTAAAGATTAAACGGGAAAAAAGAAAAATGATTGCACAACCATCAATTAGGTGGCGATATGCACTAAGCATGTAAACGACCATTGAACAAAAGAAGAAGAAAGAAACAGCATGGCGCGCTTTTTCTTAGCGTCCGTTTCCATAGTGACTCGTCGATTCGTCGCTCTGTTGAGAATGTCTTGAGTCTTAACCAGGAACATACTCTGAGTTGAATGAACTTACTCCAAGACCCGTTTTTGGAACCACATACCTCGAACAAGCAAGGTTTGGGGATAATCAACCCAAAATTCAGGGTTTAGTTGACGGTAAGTTAACCGTGTTTTCTGGATTACACCCCTGAATTGCTCCCTCTCTCTCTCTGCGTGTGTGTGGCAGCGGGAAAAAAACAACAACAAAAAAACAGCGCGCCTATTCTCTTTTGCGCAATGATTTAAAATTGTTTGAATGGGTAAACTGGCAAGACAAAACACGTGCAAATGCTAAACTTTCACTTTATGATGGTTAACTTAACAGTTAACCCGCGAATCACATGCGTGCCGAACCGTGGGGTCTGGTCCATACGGACCACACGGATCATCTACGATCCGTTTGCACCCCTAATTAACTGTCACTATTTAATTTATATTATTTGACATAAATGACTGAAATAAGATAAAAATAAAAAAAAGTTTGGGCTCGGTAAGATTTAAAAAAAAAAAAAAAAATTGTAAGAAGTCTTTTATCCTCACCAAGGCTGCATTTATTTGATAAAAAAATACCGAAATATTCTTAAATATTATTACAATTTAAAATAACTGCTTTCTATTTTAATTTATTTCAAAATGTAATTTCTGATTATTAATGTTGTAAACAGTTGTGCTGCATAATATGTTTCTGGAAAATGTAATTTTTTCAGAATTCTTTGATAAATGGAAAGTTCAAAAGAATAGCATTTATTTGAAATATAAATCTTTTGTAACATTATACAGGTCTTTTGATCAGTTTAATGTGTCTTTGCTGAGTAAAAGTATTTCTTTAGCTTTCCCCAAAACGTGAAACAGTAGAGCATATGATATAAAACTAAATTCAAAACTATATAATACTGTTAAAAATAACAGTATGTGAGAAAGTGAAGTATTCAGGAAAAACAATATCTTTGTCACATGACCTCACTCCATGCATGTTTAATTCAGTGAGTGATGTCCTGTTTTCATTTCTAATTGATTAAATATGAATGTAATGTAAATCTCAGAAATAAACAGGGTTATTTAGTCCCTTTGGAAATGGGAGGCTGTGTTTTGGCTGTACAAATGATTTACAGACATTAGGTTTCATGACTTCCTCTCCCTCCGTCTCTGTTCACACACTAACATGCATTTTCTAAAGACAGCATTTCCTGCATGTCACTGCTCTGAAAGCAGCAAAAATCAGATGTGGCGGGACCCTTGCAGATGCATTTGTAGCATAAACCACAGACCAGGGCATACGTGTCTCTGTGGGACGCCAAGATCTGTGTGGAAATCAAACTGGGTTTTGTGGTATTCTGTGCAGTAGAGATGGGTCAGGGTGATCGACTAGTCATCCAACAACTGCTTAATCTTCTTATAACCAAGGTCATGAGTCCAATTTCCATGGACTGTATGAATTTTAAAAAATGTGAACTTGAATGCAATGTAGTCTTGGAGTGTCCGGCCAGGGGATAAATTTAGAGACATGACCTTCCCAAACATGAAGACTGCATGTACAATGTAGGCCGGTCTACATGCTAAAATGTGTTTACAATAAATTCAACACCTTCAACCATTTTAAAATGCCAAGATAATTACTATTATTTTTGTTCAACGTACAAATGCAGATGGACAGAGGGTCCTTATGCAAATAAGGTAAAATTAAAAAAAAGAAAAAAAAAAACATTTCACAAAGTTTGAAAATAAAATGATAAAATCTATCTTTGGCAAAAAAAAAAAAGTGTGGCGAGTAAAATATTGTATAGTAACTTGATAACTGGTATAACTGCAACATAATACATGATCTGTCAGGTTTCTTGCATCTTTTAACAACTTTTAGGAGAAAACTAACGTTTTGTTTTTCCCCAGAACACACAGCGTGTTTTTATACAAAAAGATATGTAACATTTTTAATTTTCATAACCCATAAAATCAAAATGGCACTAGATCACACTTTCAATCACACTACATTAGGGGTGGACCGATTATTGGCACCATTATTAAGCATTTATCGGTATCGGTCATTTTCAAAACCAATTTGCCGATAAAATACTTCAAAGGCATTTAAAGAAAGTTTTTGTCAGAGCCCTTGTTATTCTTAATTTTGACATTAATTTACATTTTTACACCAGACATATATATCAGTTCAAAATATAAAAAATAAAATATCAAAAGATCTACTTGATCTGTAATAATCGGCTATCAGATATCGGCTATATGGCTATCAGATACTGAATGTCACTATTTAAATCTAGTAAATAATAATTTCGATATTAAATAATGTAAATATCGGTTGGTAAGATTTTTTAATGTTTTTGAAACTGATCTAAAATACAGTAAAAATAGTAATATGGTGTAATATTATTACAATTTACAGTAACCATGTTCTGATTAAAATGTCTTGTTTTAACCATGCTAGTTTCCATGGCTATTATCATAACAAAAATAAGATAAAAAAGACAAAAAAACTTAAAGTTTAAAACCTATAAGTTATCAAATCTATGGCAAAAAAATAAATAAAAAAAATGAATGTGCAGTGAGTAAATACTGTATACCCGAGTAACTCGATAACTTGGTAAAAATGCAACATAATACATGATGTGTCAGGTTTCCACAGAAAGCACAATATTATGCCACTAAAACAAAAATATAAAGAACAAAATCATAGCACTATTTTTTTGCGACAAGTGCAGATGGAGTCATCTTGAGTGACACAATGACCTGCACTGTTTGTCACAAAACAGAAAAAGCAACTAAAATGTATCAGTTATTATATTACAACCCTGGTGTGAAGCTCTCATACCATTCTGATTCACAGCATAAGCCGAGGCCCCACTTCCTCCTCTTCACTATCCCAGTTCGCATGAAGCCTGCAGTGCAACAAAACTCACACAACATGCACTTGAAGCCCTTGTAAAACTGCACTATGCAAAAGATGTACTGTAGACAAGACTAATCCCGGAATTCAAAAACATCCACAAAGGACACGCAGCAAATCCAATTTCACACACAGTCATCGCAGTTTTCTGCTTCCTCGATTCAACTGGGCAATCTGGCAAACTTACAGGACGGATCATGCTGAAAAGTGGCTAGAATTCAGACCAGGAAAATGAACGAGTGAAAAATGACACCTCAGATTGCACCAAAGCACAGCATTTCAGAAATATATAACCTATGAGTTCCAACACACTGAGCTTGTCCAGCTGGCACGGGTTCCAATCTGGCATTTCCTCTTTCTGTTCCTGTTCCTTCAATATCGTTTCTTGATCTCTATTCACTCTTTACTGACAATAAAATCCCTAAGGGCCAAAAATAAACATCTGTCTGCTATTAAGAAAGATTTGAATTGCAAAATCAACAGCATTTATGGCATATTGCTGATTATCTAAAAAAAATGACACTACTACTATTCAAAATTTTAGGGTCAGCAAGTTATTTTTAAAGAAAAAAATACTTGCTTGAGCAGCAAATCAGTATATCAGAATTATTTCTGAAGGATCATGTGACACTGAAGACTGGAGTAATGATGCTGAAAATTCAGCTTTGCATCACAGGAGTAAATCACATTGTAGAAAATATTAAAAAGTTTATTTTAAATTGTAATAATATTTCACAATATTTCTGATTTTACTGTATTTTACAAATGCGCCCTTGCTGAGCATAAGAGACTTCTTTCAAAAGCATTAAGAAATTTTAGTGACCCCAAATTTTGAACAGCAGTGTAATAATTTAAAACTTCATTTTCAAGACAATGTAAAGCCTAGAGTGACCATAAACTGTCCTTAAATACAATGCAAAAAGTAGTAAATAAAACAAAGATTACTGGAGTCTTACTAAAGGTTTACAATCAAATGCTATTTCAGTTTTCCTACTTGTTTAACTTAGTATGTTATTTGCCATTTATTTGTAATTATTTGTGAAATTTACTAGTAGCAAGAGTGAAAAATATCTTAAAATTAATTTTACTTCTATTTTAAGTGCCTCACTGTAACCTCGATTTGCTGAGCGAGGAGTAGGGTTGGGCGATATATCTCATGACAAGCTACGCAAGATCGAGTTCATTATCGAAGGCGATTCATCTGCGATAATGAACTCGATATTGCGTAGCTTGTCAGTGAACTACGGCTCTGTGTATTAAACGCCGCTCCATTTGAAAACAGGTGATGGGGATTTACCGCTAATCAAGGAACCGGCTTTACTGACGAGATGCGCATACATATCGCATGAGATATATCACCCAGCCCTAGCGAGGAGTAAGTCAAAAATGATGGAATTATGCCACAAATGCTTAATCTGAATCTGGAATATTCCATTTGTTCCAGAATACAGCTAATTTTATGTTGACCAGCCAAAGATTGTCTGAAATTGCATTACACTGAACTGAAATGCATGTGCATAAGACATGAAAACAGACGTGAATTCGGTCAGGGCTTCATCTGCCGTGATTTCCAGGCCAATGCAGGAAGGTCACCGCAGGGCAGAGGGCCGATCGCAGCACAGCAATATCATCAACAGACCTCCAGCGGTGCGGACACACGTGACCCTCGTAAAGGTTAATGAAAGGGCAGATAACAATTTTTGTAACGAGGTCACTGCTTTACTCCTTTTTGTTGACAGAAAATAGTAGGGATGCAAATTCCGACGCTGATTGAATCGTTGTGACACGCCAAAACAAATTGAATCTTTGTGTTTACAAGATGAAAGGAAGCTTTAACAATGCACCTTGCAAATCACACTGACACAGATAAATTAATTATAATCATTAAGGCCCCGGGGACAGGCTCCATTAAATACCACTGTGTGTGTCTGTGTCTCGCGCAGGATGAGATGCATTAGCTCGAGCGGTGTCAGGTTCATCGTGCCAAAATGAAACCCGAGAATCTTAATGTACTTGCATAACGGAGCACGCAGGCCTACGAGAGCAGGATATTTCTCTCCAGAATACAGAGATCAAGCCACAATTCTGTTAGAAAGAAGATCTGAAGTATGTAATCTCCTCTGTGACGTAGAACAGACTCTAGCATGGCACAGGACACCGCTCTAAATCTGCTAACATCTTGCATTCATGCTTAATGGATAAATAAATACTGTGATACTATTTTTGCACCTCGCAGTTTGTTTATCATGAGAAACCTGGCATTGTGTACTATGAGTATTCCTGGTATTGTGACAAATTGCTTATACTCTACTGTACAAAAGGATCTGCTAAATGCATAAATGTAAATGCAGTTTTGCAAATTATAACAGGATGCCACTTGCATTGTATACTGACAGTATTGCTGGTTTTGTTCTTCTATGGACAAAAGTTAAACGCACTTATACAAATCTGCATGCATGCATAAAAACTGGAATAAAAAAGCAAAATATTCATATTTATTGAAGATTAGACTTTAGAGTGCATGTAATTATAATTAGATTATATTTTATTTAGATTTTAGCTTATAAATATGCCACTAACTGTATTAAAAATGCAATGCTTTGTGACATCAGTAAATGTTAAATTAAATATATATGATAAATTTTACATTTTTATAATTATAAAAGGACAATAAATTAATACATTTTTGGTAACAATTTACAATGAGATCCCATTAGTTTGCATTAGTTAATGCATTAATTAACATTACCTAAGAATGAGCAATACATTTGTTATTTAGTTATTTAGTATTTATTAATCTTTGTTAACAATAACACAACCATTCATAGTCAAGTCAGGTCCTTTAAACTTTTGATTTGAATAATGTTTTAGTAAATGTAGAACTAAACATTAAGATTAATAAATACTTTAGAGGTATTTTCATAGTTAGTTCATGTTAACTAATGTAATTCACAAATGTTAGCAAATGGAACCATATTGTAAAGTGTTCCCAAATTTATAAGACATACTAATGAAAATACTGTATTATAAAATTACATAATTGTAAAATCAGAGATACAAGCAGACACTCTGGGACCATATTTACAGTAAATGTCAAACTTATGAAGTCAGCGCACTCAATAACGTCCACGTCATCGTGTGAAGGTCGTTCAACAGGAAGCACTTCTGCCTGGAAAGGAACAAGGCCTTTTTTTCCTCTTCTGAAGCTTTTCTGATTTTAGAGCGGATCAATAGACTGCTGGTCTCAGGTGAATCAATACTAATCTACCTCATCTCTGCTCCTCGGCTAAATGATTCCTGCTCTTAACGACCCCTGAGTAATGAACACGCGTCCCCAACTAAACACGGACAACCAGCTTATCATCCGTCGCAGACTTCAGATTTAACATCCATTATGTTGTTTGCTTGTTTATATTACTATTGAATTTCATATGTCATCACTGTTCTGATGAGTTCCATTTGTCATTTGAAGACAGAAAACGTCTTGTTATTTTCTAATCTAAATATTTTCATCAGATTTTAAAGTGTCTGTATTACCATACAGCCACGAACAGTTATATAATCAAAAATTATTATCGATCTGTGACTGTCTGAGTTCATCACAAGTTCATTTGCATTCACTTAGGATGGAGTTTATGTGTAGACATTTTAGTAGTGGTGTAGTTTTATATATAGATTGTAAGGTTTAAGATGGTTTTTGGGTGGTTTGTGATTTATTTAATGACCCTCAGAACTTTTATTATTGTAAAATAATTTTTTTTTCCCCAAATAATTTTACTTAATGAATCTCAAATAGTACTAATAATTTGACCAATAATTTGACAATCCCAACTTTAATCCCTGCTACAGTTAGCGAACCTTCAACAATCTAAAAAAGTAAATATAGTTTTTGATGTGAAATATATGCGGAAAAAAAATAATAATAAAAAATAAAAATTATATATATATATATATATATATATATATATATATATATATATATATTATTGCATTACTTCACTTGTCATTATTTTTGTTTTTATTTATTTATTTTTAAATTTGCACATCAATACTTATGACTTCATATATGTATAAATATAACACACACACACACATATATATATAAGAATACATATTGTATATGGCTTTAGGTGTAGTGTTGCTGTGTCGAGTTTAGGTTCAGGAATGAGGATGATGATGCTCCTCTGGGCCAAATACACAAGCACGTGCACGCAAACGCGCGCGCAACACACAAAGACGCGCGAGGCCGCAACTGATGTTGATCATCATCTGAATAATGACACCAGGCAAAATAAATGGAAACAGCTTTTTAAACAGCATTATACCGCAGCGCCGTACACTACTGAAGCCTACTGACTGCTACCGTACTGTCAAACACTGCCCCTCGCTACAGACATCGCAAATCACGCCTGGCTAGCGGTACATCAGTCAGTGTAATTCACACACTCACTCACCTGGGTCAGTATCACCTGCCGGTGAATCATCACCTTCTCGTTCATATGGCCATTATCCGTCCCATGTTTACCTGCACAACAGCCGCCCTTTCCTCACATTTGCCTTGTTTGCTAAGCTACCGCAGGAGATGCTACATCCTCTTTCCTGGGTACCAGGAGCCTGTAACCAATGGAAACGCTCCGTCAGATTGATTTCTGTTTTTTTGTTTTTTGTTTTTTTCTCCAGTTATGATCGTGGTTACGTCATTCACCCCATCCGCGCACGTACGCCACATTCCGCACTGATCGTCTGGACGCTGACTGGATGTCTGGATGGCGACTGGCTGCTGATTGGTCGTCCGTATAGTGACTGGATTTAATTGGATGAATGGATGGTTGGGCTTGGATGTGATTTGATGTTCCTCACAGGACGCTGTTAGTGAACAAGTGCTTCTTGGAAACTGTGTTTTGAAGACAGAAAATGATTGTTTGTGAAAAAATGGAAATGGAAAGATATTAATTTAGAAGAGATTATAATATAAATTAATTTAAAGGTTATAAATAAGAACAAATGTATCTCTGTATGTGCACTAGACATTTTTATAAACACTCCCTGCTTTTTTTTTTTTTACAAATAATCTTGCACTCTGCACTGCTTGCCGGGCCTACAATATCTCTTTTGCACAATTTCATGTACAGTATTTATGTAAAGCTCTTGTAAGTCTCAGATTATGTGTATGGATAGCCAACTATTTATAGTATATGTATAGTCAGATAGGCCTAGTCAACTCTCTATAATTGTTTTTCTTATACTTCTATTGTTGGATGTTTATATTTATGTTTAGTTAGTATGCAGCACCGTGGTCCTGTGAGACAACATTTCGCTACACTATATGTCCACACATGTAGCAGAATGGCAATAAAGCTCGACTTGAGTTGTTGTGTATCTGAAATATGCATGTATAATTAGCTGATAAAGGAGACATATGGTTCATATATTTTAGGTTTTAATGAAACAGCATGGGAAGATTGATTATTTGTCACATTTTATACCAAATGAATCGATCCTGAGGCTTTGGGAATCGAGAGTGTATTGGAATCATTTCCCACAAAGGGAATCGTTGGCTGCATCCTTTGATATCCCACAATCCTGTGCGTTCCATTCTGTGACGATTGAGCTAAAAAATAAAGATGGCGTCTGAAAGTTGCGTTTGGTGGTTAGTTTGTTTCTAAATGTATATTTCTGTCTAACTTTGTGCACTTTTGATGTTATTTCTAGCAAGAAATGAGTATTATAGTAATTAAATATTCGTTTAGTTATCACCAAAACGCGCTCTATTTTGTTGTAGATCATTAAACCGTTACGCTGCCTCAGAAGCCTGTCCGAAATCAGTTTCATGAGGTGCCTTTGTGCAAAAAAAATGCTGCCTGAAAAGTCATTGCCTCATAAGGCAGAGGGGCAGCAAGTCAGCTGCCTAAGTTTTCGGATGCAACCGTTGCCTCGTTAACATTTATTTTCGAGAACAAATTTGTTTGTTTCATTGAACCGGTTCTTTTACTCCACCGCATAATTATGTCACTATTTCTAATAACTCAGTGTTATGGCATATAACACTGAAACATTCAAATAAAGCCATATGTGAACACTTATGGCTGATTATTACATTTTAGTGGTGTTTATCGTAACTGTTTTTCATTCATTGCATGCCGAATATACTCAATTGTCAGTTGCATGGCTTAAATACAGTTGCTTTATACCAAAGTCTGTAGTCTTTGTTTATACCCTGTAGTTACGGCGAGATGAGCAATCTCGCAATCTTTCATAAAAAAAAAAAAAAAAAGAATTGGAAGACAACAGCAAAGTATCAATTCTCAGAATTGACGCAATCGATTCTAGAACCAGGAATCAGAATCAGTTCCAAAAATTTCAGAATCAACCAGCCCTGTAAAAGGCTATTGTCATTTTCCTTTGGAAATACTGTATTGTGTATTTCTGCAGAATTTTGCAAGATCTGGTGGATGAACATTTTGCGTAGCTTCACAGGCATTCATTTTTTGTCGTAAATATTCAGTTAGCCCTGAGCAAATCAGCCAGTTAGCCATGACTACTGATACAATCTGCTGCCCGATCAGATACATAGAAATACCCACAAACCAACAGCATAGTGACCTCATTTTTAATCAAGCCATTCTTAAAAAGAAAAGTGTCAACTACAAAGCACTAAAAGATGGTTATTATGATACAATCGAAAGAGAGCTATAAAAAAAAATGATGCTTGTGTCTTAAATGAAAACAACCCCAACCAACAGATTATTTATAATTATTTATTGTCATGCTTTCAAATTATTTTAGAGAACCACAAGAATGTACTACAGAGAATGAGTTCATCCTTAAAATCTGATTAATCACAATGATCTGATGAACAGGATGTGTTTAGGTGTTGACAAGACAGGAAGTTTACTCATGTCAGAGAATTTTAAAAGGGGCATGTGTGGGTTTCATATACTGTTTAAAGAACAGATCGCCAAGAGAGAAAAGATAATACAAGGAAGCTTCCTGTCACTAATATTTTTTTCTCAGAATACACCAGCAATTAACAGCACTAAAATGTTCAATAAGTCGACCTACTTATAGAAGTCTTTACAACAATAATTTTACACAAAACAGAAAATTACACAAGTAAGGACAGATTTAATGGCAAAGGACTATAGAGTTACACAATACACAGTATGTTGCAATGACAATCTTGCGTTACAGAAGCAAATGTTTTTTTATTTCTTTTTTTCTGATTTTGGTATCAAAGAGATATCTGAGATAAATATTTACATATAGCTAAACCTATACATTACAACAATGCTCTTGCTCAACTTAGTAAAACATATCAAAAACATTTTTTTGAAAGTAAATGGGAAATTTTTATATTTTAATTTTTAATTTTGCTAATACATATAAGCAAAATAAAAAAAATGTTTTTGATATCAATTGTGACAAAATATTTACATATGTACATCAAATAGTAAAATATTACATTTATCATCAATGCTTTTTCTAAATGAGGTCAAATTGAACTCATTAGACATATAATAGTCATTAATATGCACTGAATGAGAAATTACTGAACACTCAAAAGAAACATTACACTTTGGATTCTTAGTTTTTCATTTATCTGTGTCCTGCTAACAACAAATTTCTCAGCAAATCGCATTTCACACATACAAACCACAGTCTTGTTAGTCCCGTAAATGCTCAGTAGTCAGTGTTTGGGCTCCTGATTGATGTGGTTTTACTGGCTGTTGACAGCATGGCGGCATCGATCTTCAGACACGGGGCACGCTTGGACAAAAGCTTCAGAAAATGGTTTTGAAACTTCTTCCCCAAAAAAGTGTAGAAGACAGGGCAGATGCAGCAGTACAGGTAGGCAAAGTTTCGCGTGATGTACAGCGCATAGTCGAGGGCGTTTGAGCAATCGTTCTGCTCTCCAAAGGACGTCTTGATGGCTTTCAACAGGATGACCATGTTGTAAGGCGTCCAGCAGATGAAGAAGGTGAAGACGATGACAAAGATGAGTTTGACCGCCCTGCACTTCTCCATCATGCGAGTGGACATGATCCTGATGGTTATGCGGATGTAGCAGTACAGGACGATACCCAGAGGCACCAAGAAGAAAAGGAAAAACTGCTGATAATAACCAATCAGCTCCCATTTTGTGAGGAAACTCTGGTGGTAACCGGTCATTTCGCACAGCAAACCGTTTCCTCCTTTCATCACGTCGTGAAAAACTATATCCTTTATACTAGCCAAAATACTGAGCACCCAGACAGCGGCGGATGACGCAAACGCATAAGTCGACCTCCTTCTCTGGGCTGCAGAGATGGCGTGGACCACCGCAAGGTAGCGGTCAAAGGTCATGAGGGTGAGGAAGAGGATGGAGCTGTTGAAGCCAATGGAATAACAGCTTCCCACCAACTTGCAAAGGCCTCTGCCAAAGATCCATTCAGATTTGTGGTAGACTGCCCAGAAAGGGAGGCTGGAGGCGAAGATGAGGTCTGAAATGACGAGGTTGAGCAAGAATATGTTGGTAACCGTGCTGAGCTTCTCATATTTGTAGATGATGCACAGCACCAATCCATTTCCAACCAAGCTCAGCAAGAAGTTAGCGTAGTAGAAGGCTGGGAGAAATGCTGCTCCGAACTTTATCACATCGCTTTTCTTGCATAAAGGAACCTCTCCGTTTACGACTTGTCCTATGTATCCCGAGTCATTGGTTTCATTGAAAAACCTGTCGAAGTAATCTTCATCAAAAAGATCCATTTGTATCTCTCTGGTTGCTCAGGTCAGATTTCTGCTGCAATAAAATCAAACAAAAGCAAACACACAATAACACAGTTAATATACATTTGGATTGAGGTTCTTTCTGAGCATCAAATATTGGCTTCACTCACCAATGCCTTTGTTAGAGGAGTTTGTGAAACTCTCAGCAGCCCTGGAAGAACTGATGCAACCACGTTGTGGCTTACCGAGAAAACTCAGCATACATCCTGAACGAGATACTGCAAAGAGCATTTAAATCACCTCGTCAGCACTACGTGAAACCGCACTGCCTTCGCAATTTTTTTTGGTCAATGTTTTTAAAACATCATGGGGAAAAAAATATAGAGATTTTTTTTTTTTTTTACTTTTTTGAGAACAAGAAACAACCTGAGAAGTGAAATGATTAAAATTCTAAAATATTTATTGCCATTTCAAGAATTCCAAATATCAGCTGCACAAATCAAATGATAAATTCAGTAAAAAAAAACATGACAAGGCTAAAATCCTACGTGCATTAATGAAAAAAGAACATGAACAGGAAACATTAAATAATAAATAGTTGTTCATTGCTGCTCTTTGCACAAATCTATCCAGTCAAAAATAGACATGCCAAAACTACACTATTAAGATTACTGCTAAAACCTACAAGACAAATTCTCAAACAATTAAAAGTGTAATTAAATAATAATAATAAAATGTTGTAGTAGTAAAAATGTTCCTATAAAAACTAACAAATTAGCCCTTGAGCAGAAGTATTCTCAAATTTGAACACAAGCATTCAACGTATAGCCCGTAGAAAATGCTTCACATCCTGTACAGAGGTAGCTTGCCTAGGGCAGTGCAATGGATACAGTATAGCAATTTTTCTTTAAAGGAACAATTCACCCCAAAAAAAAAAGAAGCTGAAAATGAAAATTAAATTGGTCACAGGACATGAGAGAATCAAAGATGTATGTACAGTACATGAACATGCATGATGTCTGAGAGCATTTTCACCAAGTAATGATTGAATTTTTAGTCTGCTTTTTGCACAAAGGCTTCAGAAAACTTGGAATATAATGCATGAGTTCTACTGACCACTTTTTTGGAGCTCAACAGCCCCTTTGGAAAAGAGCAGCCAGGACATGCATCAAAATCAATCCAAAACATTGATTCATGATTTAACACATTCAACACAAGTTTCTCAAACAGGAAAACACAATATCACATATTTAATGTCAAGATCATCGTTCTTTAGAGGTTATGAGTTCTTGAGGTCAAGGCTGAACACCAGAAAGGTCCATTTTAGAGAGAATAGACTGTACACAATCAGTATGATCCCACTGTCCCGATGCTAAAAGTTAGGTCCTTTCCTGAAGGGATCGTCCCGAAAGCCATAGGCTTGATAACAAGAGGACAGATCACAAACCCCCATGGGTCCCGGGGGCCCACGTTTGCCTGGGGTCCCTGGAGTGCCAGGTTTCCCTGGTGGACCGGAAGGCCCAGGATATCCCTCACCGTCTTCCCCACGTGGGCCCTGCAAACCTGTGGAAGAGAAAATTACTTCTGACTGTGCTTGCAACAGACAAAAAAAAATACAAAGAAGAGGATTATTATCATGCATGAATATATTTGTTTTTATACCTGCTGGACCAGGTGGACCTGGCAACCCCATTTCACCCTGTCCTTTAGCACCTTTCATGCCCATTGGGCCAATATCACCTGTAAGAAATAGATTCAAGCACCATTTTCCCTTCAGTCACTTTATAATCAAAAGATGAATAAACTTCCAAACAGATTGACATAATTCTCACCTTTCACCCCTTCAGGTCCGCTCCTCCCTGGAGTTCCCGGGTAGCCTGGAGACCCTCCCCTGCCGGGATACCCTGGGGGTCCAGATGGACCCGTTGGGCCTGGGGGACCTGGATCGCCTGGTGGTCCTTGTTTGGTTTCATAGTGTTGGCAGCTGCTTTGGCCCATCACCTGCAGGAGCTGTGGAAGCTGGCCTGTTGAAGGAAGATTTAGTGCAGTGATTCTCAACCTTTTTGACTGGTATCTGGTACTAGGAGTGGTAATATGTAAAAAAAAAATTGAAAAATCAAATTAAAAATAAAACATAAAGGTGAAATTTATAATGCAATTTAAAAACGTATTATAAAATGTACAGTAAATAATTAAAATAGTTTTGAATAACAATCTTCTTCAGGCTTTACACTTTTTCCAATCAATTTACATGATATTTCTAGTCGTTCATGACTACCAGTGTTATTTTAGTATCACTGAGATGCTATTATATATATATATATATATATATATATATATGTACATACAGTGGGTACGGAAAGTATTCAGACCCCCTTAAATTTTTTCAATTTTTTTATGTTGCAGCCTGATACTACAATTGTTTAAATTAATTTTTTTCTCATTAATCTACATGCCGTACCTCATAATGACAAAGTGAAAACAGAATTTTAATAATGTCTGTAAATTTATTAAAAAGAAAAAACTGAAATATCACATTTACATAAGTATTCAGACCCTTTACTCCATACTTAGTTGAAGCACCTTTGGCATTAATTACAGCTTCAAGTCTTTTTGAGTATGATGCAACAAGCTTTGCACACCTGGATTGGGGGAGTTTCTGCCATTCTTCTTTGCAAATCCTCTCAAGCTCTGTCAGGTTGGATGGGGACCGTCGGTGGACAGCCATTTTCAGGTCTCTCCAGAGATGTTCGATAGGGTTCAAGTCAGGGTTCTGGCTGGGCCACTCTAGGACATTCACAGAGTTGTCCCTAAGCCACTGCTGTGTTGCCTAGGCTGTGTGTTTAGGTTCATTGTCCTGTTGGAAGGTGAACCTTCTGCCCAGTCTGAGGTTCTGAATGCTCTGGACTGGGTTTTCATTAAGGCTACCTCAATATTTTGGTGCATTGAGCTTTTCTTCTACTCTGATGAGTCCCTCAGTCCCTGCTGCTGAAGAACAGTCCCACAGCATGAGGCTGCTACCAGCACACTTTATTTTTGGGATGGTACTCTGCAGGTGATGAGCAGAGCTGGTTTCCTTCAAACATGATGCGTAGAATTGAGGTTCATCAAACCAGAGAATCTTGTTTCTCAGAGTCTGAGGGTCCTTTAGGTGTTTTTCTGCAAATTCCAAGTGGGTTTTCATGTGTCTTCACTGAGGAGAGGATTGAGTTTGGCCACACCGCCATAAAGCCCAGATCGGTGGAGTGTTGCAGTGATGTTTGTCCTTCTGTAGGTTTCTCCCATCTGCATATATGATCATGGAGCTCAACTAGAGTGACCATCAGCTTCTTGGTCACCAGTCTAGACAAGGCCCTTATCCATCAGTTGCTCAGTTTGGTTGGGCGACCAGCTCTTGGAAGAGTCCTGGTTGAGCCAAACTTCTTCCATTTGAGAATTATGGAAGTCACTGTGCTCTTGGGAACCTTCAGTGCAGCAGAATTTTTTTTGTAGCCTTCCCCAGATCTGTGCCTCGATACAATCCTGTCTCTGAGCTCTGCAGGCAGTTCCTTTGACCTCATGGCTTGGTTTTCACTCTGATATGCATTGTCAGCTCTGAGGCCTTTTATAGAGAGGTGTGTGCCTTTCCAAAACATGTCCAATCAATTTAATTTGACTCCAATCAACGTGAAGAAACATCTCAGCAATAATCAAGAGAAATGCGAGGCACCTGAGCTAAATTTCAAGTTTTGTTGCAAAGGGTCTGAATACTTACGTAAATGGGATATTTCAGTTTTTTATTTTTAATACATTTACAGACATTTCTAAATTCCTGTTTTCACTTTGTCATTATGAGGTACGGAGTATAGATTAATGAGAAAAAAAATGAATTTAAACAATTAAAGTATCAGGCTGCAACATAAAAAAATTGAAAAAATTTAAGGATGTCTGAATACTTTCCGTACCCACTGTATATATATAGAACTAGTTTTTATTTATATATTTTCATTTTTTTTTTAGTAATTTCATTTGTGTGTGTGTGTGTCCATATAGTTTTTATTACTTTTTATTTCAGTTTTAGTTTTAGTTATTTCAGTACAGCAAGATAAACTAAACGAAAATGAAAAATGCCGTTTTTGGCAACTAGCTAAAAAAAAGTGAAAATAAAAAGTTTTGATTAGTTTTGTTTTAGTTTTAGTTAACTGTAGTAACCCTGATGACAGACATTTTTAAAATGAATTTTGTCACAAATACTAATTTCCACACAATAAAATATTTTAGTGCTTGATATCACTAGAAAGATTTCTATTCACTATAAACTTGATTTCCCTGACTTTCCCATGTCTAGAAACCACACTCTTCCTCATTTATATGAAGTTTTAAATAAAACAACAGACGTCCAGGGCACAAATTAAAATAAGAAACATAATGTCAGCTTACTTCTCCATGTTTTAGCTTATTTTAAAGCTTATTTTGTAGGCCCCCTAGTGGTTGAGAACCACTGATTTAGAGAGACGACGAGACGATAAAATATGTTGATATTAAGTCCTCAGTGCTTAGTTTGTCTTTTCTAATATGAATGAATACACTACACACCTGTACATGCAGTTACTGGATACAATGCTATAGGTGTTATTTCATGATTGGTCAATTGCTGCGTTCTACAGTCAAACATGTTTGTACAACGATGCTAAGCTGTACATTTGTGCTGGTTTCACGTCTCTCATTCTCACATAAATTATTAATCAAACAGCAAGATAATGTACAAATGCTTCTCAATAATGTTGCGATCATCCTGACATGATTTATTTTGCAAGAATGACCATGTGACTAACCATTATCCCTTATTACATGCAAGCAACAAGTGTAATCTGTGTGGATTTCATAGACTTTTAAGGAGTGTGGCGAAGATGGTGAAACATTTGTGACAGTGATGGCTATATAAAAAATAGCCATATGCTGGCTCAACAAATGGATTTCACAACTGTATTTATGTTTTCCTCTTTTTTACAGAGAACTGAAAGTTGCCCTAAAAACTACTCCGGATGTTTCCAGCTATTTGACAGTTAGGCACATTTACACACATGAGGCAAATGCTATTCATCTTGAGTATCTGTGTCTTTTTCAGCAAAATAAAATCATCTGACATGTAGAATGCATATGAAGACATAGGAACATATCTCAAATACTAGAGTTTTACATTTTCTGAAGAACATGCGAGTGATTCTCCATATAAAAGTCACAGACATGATTTTAGGGTGTTGTGGGTGTGTTGCTAAGGTGGTCTGAGTGTTTTTAGCATGTTTGTGGTTGCTAGAGTGACAGTTTCATGGTAAATATAAGAAGGATGAGTTACATGACTAAATGTAATACACTTAGGGGTTTGATCAAATTCTAACCACAAATATGGGCAAACATTAAAAGTGATGCTTGCATCAGCATATTTTATCTCCGTTTTCTCATTCATCTCAACAGCACTCAATTTATTTGCCAATGAAATAAGACAAAAGACCAGTACAATACATAAAAACTTACTCTGTAGCACAGAGGCACAGATCTTCATCAGCTGCTCTTCTGAAGGTGCTTTGCCCTGTAACACAATGTGTCATATTTGAACAAGACCATCATCGCCATCATACAGTACATGACCTATAAATGCTCATAAGCATCACACTCACTGGTTTCCCTGGGTATCCTGGAAGTCCTGGCTGTCCTGGTAAACCGTCTAGACCCGGAAAGCCTTGAGATCCAGATGGCCCTGATGGACCCAGATCTCCCTTTTTCCCATCAGCCCCTCTGCTCCCAGGCTCCCCTGCTACACCTGGCTGAAAGGGAGTGAAATTTGGGCACCGGTATTAAAGTTTGAAAATTGGGATAAAAGTGTAATAGAAAGGACACAATTGGAATTTGCAAAAAACATTCTAAGGGCACTTCTAACAATGCCTGAAAGGCTGAACTGGGCTTATACCCCTTACACACCGAAAAAAAAAAAAAAGAGCTGTTCAATTCAGGCATCACCTCAGTCAATCTGACGCTGAATCTATTCAATATGAAGCCCTCCGTGCCAATGAAACCCCCACAGTGTCTCATCCTCTAAATACACTTGTGCTTCAACTAATGAATGAAACTCAAGCTGAGTTGGACTCCAACCGACAAAAATCTAAAGTATAATTACGATGAAAAATTAAAAAACAAATCTGACCTCCAAACCAAACTCCAGTATACCACCAAATTGGCAAATTACTTATCAATCAAACAATTAAAAGAAAGACAACAAAAAATCAAAACATCGACTCATTGACCACGACTTCGAAATAGAAAAAGGAAGATATTAAAAAAATCCTGGATACTGAGAGAGCAGCGATTATGCAAACACTGCAACCTGAATCAAATAGAGGATTAGAAACAAGTAGACCTCGTGTCTGTCCCAAGTACACCACAAGGCAAATATTTTTTCCACAATTTGAAGCACTGAATTGTTCAGTGAAACTACACTATATATGGCAGTCAAACTAGCTGCAAAATATGTATACACGATATATACCATACGAAATAGTTAATTCATTGTATTAATTTGCTTTATTTGACATATTCTTCATTGTATATAATTGTAATTATTATAATTAATATTAGAGATACTGTCTTCCTTTGTTATTATTATTTTCTTGTACTTAATTTCTCTCATTTATTGTCTTCTTTATTATTTTGTGGTGTAATTATATTCTATTTACACATGCTTAAATGCTTTGGAGAACAATTCACTTCACGGTTACAGAATGAATAACACAAGAAATGAAAGCTTTTTTAATGAGTCCTTCAGTATTTGTGCATATTTGATTGTTCGAGTAATGTGAAAAGAAAGGTTTCATTTATGAAGGAGGTGCAAACAAGATCTTAGAATGCTGAGAGACTGCATATGTTTGACTCAAAACACTGAAACTTGTTTTACTCTCTTGCTAAGGAACCAAAAGCCCTCTAGATTCTGACTCATCAGGAAATGGTTGTCAGATATTGAAAACAGTAGTTATGTTTTAAGAGTAGTTTTGTACCTCTCCTTTGTTCCCTTTCAGGCCTGGATCACCCTGTTGAGAATGACAGAAATACAGTTTGAAGTGCAATTTGAATATCCTGACATTTTACGAGAAATTTCATTTACACACATCACATTTAGACATTCGCATGTAAAAAAAAAAAAAAGTCTATGTTTTTAAAAGAAGTCTTGATTTGCTGCTCAAGAAACATTTATCAATGTTGAAAACATTGATGTTTTTTTCAGGATTCTTTGATGAACAGAAAGTTTAAAAGAACAGCATTTATCTGAAATAGAAACCTTTTGTAACATTACCAATGTCTTTACTGTTGCTTTTGATCAATTTAAAGGATCCTTGCTGAACAGAAGTATTCATTTCTTTCAAAAAAGAAAACGTCTTATGATATTCGGTATGATATTCAGGTTTCTAGATATGATCTGGGTTCGCACTTTTAAGCAAATCTGTGGGATGATTTCCTTTCCATTGCACAAGCACTGTGAGACAAGTTGGGTTTCAAAGTTCAATGCGTAGGTTTAACAGGTTTATTAAAATCCATAACTAGAAGTACACTTGCATTAGAAACACCACTAATGAAGCATAAAGACTGTTACATACATGTTTTCCAGCGACTCCAGGTTCTCCCTGGTTTCCTTTCTCACCCTGGAAAGAGAGATGCATTAATAGTCAACCAGTTTCTTTTGTTTTGCATGATTGTGTCTATCCAAGATCTAGACCAGCATTAACTAGTAAAACCAGCCTGGACCAGCTGGTATGTTGTGTAGTACTTTGTTTACAACTTTTTGACACTGACTGCTGAATAAAAACATTTGTGTGTGTCTTTCATAGGTTGAAATTCCTGTTAGAAAAAAAGTGTTTTTGCACAGTAGTTTAACACCTTTTTTTTTTTTACTTCCTCTTTTCTCTTTCTTTCTTATACTATGTTCCTTTTGAAGAGACGTGAGAAATCAAATGTCAATGCTGTCGCTCGTCACGGTACCTGACTTCCCTTTGGTCCAGATGATCCTGAGTCACCCTACAAATACAAGCGTAGGAGAATTGCCATTTAATAGTGATGAAACTAAGAATATTTTTAATAATACATTAAAGTGCACAAATGTAATGTACATACAGAGGTCAAAAATAGTCATTTGCTGAATTTACATTTAAAGTTCCACACTTTTCATCATTTTTTTGGATGAAAAATAAAGTATTCTGCCTATTGTGTTTCCCTACTTAAGAAATATTCCCACTGCAAAGCGAAGAAAAGAGAATAAACCTAAAGTTTTAAAGTTTGTAAATGTAATGTAAATTTCTGGAATAATTCATGTGATATTGTTCATTATATCAAGTATATTATTCACATAGTAAGGGTAGAAATAGAGGGGGAAAAAAGACAGAATTCTGTGAATTTTAGTGAATTTGGGACGTCAAAGTCATATTAAAGTCAGAACGAAATGCATGTTTTAGATGTTTTATTAATCATAACTTAATCTTCCGGTGAAAACCACAGACTTCTTGTAACATTATTCTGCTTAAACCACAAATGCAGCGTCCTCCACATCTCAGATTCACACAACTGATGCACAAAACCAAGTCCTCGCCCTACATTTTTTTCTTTTTCAATGACTGACTATTTGTAATGTAACCTATTGTATGATTGCATCCATTGTATATGCATATCTTCATTAAACCCTCTAAAGCAAGACAGATGCTAATTCAGGTTAGGTTTAGGTTGAAGATGGATGTACCTTATGACCTTTAAACCCTGGCAGACCTCTAATGCCAGGGGGACCTTGAATGCCGTGCTCTCCATCTGAACCCTGTGGATACATACACGCACACCCACTCTTATAAGACTCAGTATAGATTGTTTTCTTGTGCAACATCACTATACTTAATGACAGGTATCATTTAATTAGATTATAGACATAGCACACTCAGTATCACTGATAGACACTTCTCACTGAATAAAGACATAAATTTCAGTCTGTTTTTGTCATATACATAAGGGACGGCATCAGAAGATATGGAATAGTGCACAAGACTACTTTTCATTTCTGGGTGAACTGTCACTTTAAAACTGAACTTTTCTGCTTAATGTGGGAGGTGGTGAAATAAATGCAATGAAACAAAAATTGCAACCTTTTCACACTCTCGAAAAGTCTCTCAGCTTTGGCTTTTGTAGGCCTGCATTAAAAACCTTCCTCTCATACCTATTTTTTCTTCAGCATTTGACTTGTTAATTGTTGGCTCCCAACCAGTGCAACTTATGTAAAGTGAATTAAAGGTTTCTGAACATTATGACTTGATAGAAGCTTAATATAGCATCTGCTACTTAAAGTTATTTCCTGAAGCTGGCTGAGGAAGCGGCAGGTATGTCACTGAAAGAGCTAATATCGTATTTTCAGACCTTTATGTGTGGAAATCCCCCTCCCTAAGCTCACTCACTTTAGCACCAGGTGGACCAGGAAGCCCATCCTGTCCACGAGAGCCAGAATTCCCCTGTCAACAAATAAGGGTTTCACGCCATGTCAATAAAATGCTAAGACGTGATATAAAAAAATACTAATTATTTTCACTTTTGATCAATTTAATGCAAATAAGTAATTAATTTCTTTGAAGAAAAAAAAAAATCAGGAATATATTTCTTTACATTTCACGTTTTTATCACTTAAGAAGTTATACAAAAAATACAAATGTACAAACTACACATAGCTGGGATGACTTACTTTTGGACCTGGAGGACCTTCTGTGCCAGGTGGGCCAACTGGGCCTGGGGGTCCCTAGAATTAAAGACAACTCCGCAGTAAGACAAACGTCAATATTTCAAGCCTAATATATTTATTTGCCATATCTCTTCCAATGATAGCCTCAACATTTGGTGTATTTTTTTCTTAGCCTATGTCAGTTTAATGTTCAAAGACAACAATAAGAATGTCATTCGTTGGTAAATTTCTCAGAAAGTTTAAACACTTTTACATGAACCTGGTAACATTAACCAATGATGTGGGTTTGGGCTGCACTTCACCTTTAAAAAAAAAAAAAAATTCACCACTGCTGTTGGAAACTAGATTTTCACATTTTCTGAAGAAAACGTGAGTGGTGCCATCACTCATCACCACAGAGCTAGGGTGTTCTGGGTGGTTGGAATGGTTTTGCTATGTGGTTGGTGAAGTTTTATGAGTGGGCTGCTATATGTTCAAGGTTGCTGGGTGGTTACAAAGAATGTGACACCACAAAATCTCTATGATATTCAGGTTCACAGGTATAGTTGGAGTCTTTCTTTTAATATTTTAGATTGTTTAAGCATCTTTAATATCATCTTAAGTCTGAGTTCTTAAAATAATTTAATAGCCACCTGATTTAGTTTATGAACAAATCATACTTGACATCTTGCCCAAAATTAGAGGCCTTGATAAACAACCTAAATAGCTCCTGCATGTAAAATTATGAGATATTGTACCTGCTGTCCTGTTGGTCCAGTAAAACCTGCTGGTCCTGGCATCCCACGCTCACCCTGTCAAAATAAATTTTGTTATAAAAAAAGCACAAAAGGTGAAAAATGTAATTTATTTCTGTGATGCAAAGCTGAATTTTCAGTATCATTACTCCAACCTTGAGTGTCAGAAATCATTCTAATATGCTGATTTGCTGCCTAAGAAACATATGATATTTTATTATATTTAATCATTTTTATATTTTTTGATTAATCTGGGTTCTTACTTGAGGTCCGGCAGGGCCTATCTCTCCAGGAAGACCCCGCATACCCTAAAGAAAAACACAAAAAGCATTCACAGTAAGTTGTTTATGATTTAGGCAGTACAGTTTTACATCCCATAAGTCTTTTTCTATTGATTGAAATACACAAATACAAAGGATCTACTCTAAAACACAGGCTTAACATGCTGGCAGCACCTTTTACTGCCACTATTGCCTGTTTACTTACCCAGTGCTGCCTTTCTGTATCATTGCCAAGCCACACTGTAACCCATCCAATGTACTGGCAAGCACGTATTCTTTCATTAGAGAGGTTTACACGAGAGTTTATGATGAAAGATAAAAGAGAGCCATAAATCACCACACCTACAACCATCCAAAGCTGATACGTCCCGTTTCCTGCACCAGATTTCAGGGATGACATAATCTTGTACATTTTTCTTTCAAATGAGCCAGTTTGATTGGCCATAAACAGGAAGCACAGCCCAGGAAGCACAGAAATGAATGAGTGTAAAAGTGTTCAATCAAACAACAAATGTTCCTCTGCAAAGTTTCCATACAGTGCATGTGGCAACATAGACATAAAAGAGATTGCAGAGATAAACAGAGAGACAGACAGAAGGAAATGGAGACGTGCAGAAAACCGGCCGACCTCTAGTGAGTGCACTAGAGCATTTATTGACATTAAGGAATCGGTTACTAGAAATACCGCTGTCTCCACCTGCTCTGTGTGCACGAATTGGCCAAATAAAACGGTTCTGCAGGAAAGAAGGAGAAATGAGAACATTCAGAGGTTCACCACAACCTCAAAAAGAGGGAGGGGTGTATTAACCGTTATATTAATCACATGACACTAGACAGATGTCTTCCTAAAAGTTTCCATAGGGCTGCTCTCAGCATCTGGGCTTGGAAATGGGAAGAATTGTGTGCTTGCCAAAACGATTCCCTCAAAGGGAGCACTTAATATATGTATACATATATCAAACTAAGCCAAGGATATCTAAATATTTACACTGAGGCCTAAACCACATCAATTCAAGTCATTAGCTGAAATAGAAATGAAAACTGACTTTAGTTGAAAGCATAAACAATCTGAAGTCACTTTAAATTTGCTTTGGATTGAAACCATCAACCAGCACTCCTCATGTTGAAATATATAGCTGCAAGATAAAAAAAATAAGGCTATGCTCAAATCACTGATCGGAAGAATGAGCAAAGTGCAGAGGAAATGTGTGACAAGGGATGCTCGTCTTACAAAGCAGCTGCTAATAAAAGAATGTGGCATCAGAATCAGAAATCATGAACTCATTCTCCAGAAGTGACACCCTTGCAACCCACAATCATGAAACTTTGCAGATCATCAGCAGTTAATTTCATGCTCTTCCTGCCCATCTCATGTGCAAGATACAAGTTAAGATGAGAACAAAGACTTTTTGGTATCAAAGACAACAAAGCCATCCATTGCATCTTTTAGTTTAAAGAACAAACTGGGACGTCGCTGTTGTTTCAAGGTGCAGTTTCATGAATTAATTCGAGCTAATCAATTCAGGGAATCAAACAAAGAAAGAAAGCAACACTTAAAAGCAACTTGGGTCAGTAGGCCTGGCCTTTCAAATTTAAAACCAGTGGTAAAAAAAGAGAAAGAACATTACGATTAGGAATAATAAAACAAAAACCTTATGTAAAACAATATGTCTTTGTTAGCTTTTCGACTTGTACCCTATAGAGGCCTCAAAATGAGTCTGTCTCAGCTTCTGAGGCATTTTGAAATAAGACTGACTAAGGCCTTGTCTGTTGTGTTACAGAGGTGTTTTCCTTCCTCATAGTCAAGAGTTGCAGTTTACATATGTGTGATTGGTTATGAAGCAGGATGACTTTAAAGAACATCTAGAGCATAAACAGAGCTGATGTTGACTATATACGTGTATCATCTGCTACTCTACATCTCAGTGATGCATTCTGGGATTAGTGAACACTGTGGTTTCATCATTTCCAAGTGTAGAGTTAGCAGCACACCACAAATCTGTGGGGCTCCCAGAAAACCATGTAACAAGGCCCTTTCCACCAGAAATCACACATTAAACTTTATATAGTGCCCTTTCACTATGACACAGTCATAGATATGTGATCATAAATATGTGATTAAATATGTCGACAACATAAATCAACATTATTATTGCGCTAACGTGCTATTTAAGAAGTTTCAACCTGGTGAAGACCAGAAACACCAGAAAAGACCAGACCAGAAAATGTAAAGCGAGCCAACCTGTAAACTAGAGTTTGAAATAAGTAATGAAAATGAAATGGAAGTGACTTCAAAGCGAAGATTCAAGAATGGAGTTCGAATGTAAAAACTTCACAGAAAAGCAGTTGATATATTCCTAAAAACTGAACTAGAATTTTATTGGTTCATGACATTGTGACCGCAGATGCCTTATCAGTCAAACTGAATGAACTATACTTTCAAAGCGACTAAAGTTAACTAAACCTAAAGAACTAAAACTGAGGTGGAACATATACACAAAAAATAATAAAGACACATAAGATGATAAAATAAACTCACAGGGATTCCTGGTTGTCCATCTGATCCTGCCACACCAACATCTCCTTTCTCTCCCTAAATAAAAAACAAATATGGTTAGAAACACATATTGCACCTCAGAATCAAAAGCAGAAACACATTTACAACAAAGATATTCTAAACCATTTTTTTCTTGTGAATAGTTCAAACATATCACATATATTTTTAGAAACAGGGGATATGTGGCAAGCCGTAGGTAAAGACTATCACTTTGCCTTAAATAATCATGGTACATTCCACTAATTGCTGATATAATTAGAGTTTTGCAGTTCCAATTTGGGTTAAAAATTTTTACATACTAATTACATAAAGAGAAATCAAGCACTGAGAAGTTAAATATGCACACATCTTAATTGCAAAGTAAGTATGAAATTTGAGACAGTCTGTCATTAAAATCTAAATATGTTACACCCAACTGTAAAGGGAGCTTATCTAAAGACTTCTTTTGCACTTTCTGAAGTACTAAATTACAAGCCGTACACATGTGGGAATACTGGTAAGAGATGTCCTCCTTTCCCAAGATGCTGGGCTGTGGCTGGCCATCATGTGCATTCAAAAATAGCATGTTTCTGGTTACATGTGCATGTAGTTTGTGTATGGTGAAACATACCTGACAGAAAATATGTAACATCCCACATTTTGCATGAGGCATGGGATATGTTCAGAAAAACACACTGCTGTACCACACTGCCATACAAAGGCGAACAGTGTAACTACACATTTAGTCTAAAAGCGCCTCTTTAGGCTATGATTTACAAAGTTACAGGAAAAAAGTGTGTCAACACTAATATTTAAATAAAGGGTTGGAAAAAAACATGCAAGACATTTTTTTGCCATTTCCAGTAGTAGTTTTGGCTTTGTAGGGTAGCAGGCTAATATTATTTATGTGCTCAAGCAGTATGCATACTGTACATGTGAATTTTCTTTGATTTTTGTATGCTTCAAGTAGCCATGCAAATAATAAAATACTTTAACCCTCATGATGTTTTCCAGTCATTTTTTTTTTTAACGAAAATACTAGTTAATGTTATCGCACTGGACTAAAAATTAGTGACTTTGCTCACGCAGGGTGTAACAAAAATGGCCGACCCACAAAAAATTGCTTATAAATTTCTTGTTGTGCTATAGTTTTTCCAGTTATTGAAATCAATCTTTTTTTGTCATCTTGTTTTATTTCAATTAGCACAGGTTTTGTATTTCTTTTGGAACTGATTGATCGTAGGCCTCACTGAGCTGTTTTATTTCTGAGATGATATTATTTCTTTCTGAATTTAACCTACAATGTAGTGAGGTCATGCATTAAAGTAGCATATTTTACGGCGTTATATATATTTTTAAACAAGCACTAATAAGTATATACTATGCAGTATGCTAGTATTCAATTCTGAACACAGTCCTAATAAAATGTGCTTAGTTTTAATGTAAAATGCATGGGCTAGTCTGTATATTATAAAATGTTTGGTCAAATAACAGTTTATTTCCCAGGCGTTCTCTTACTGTATTTCTCTCGTTCACTCACTTAAATACATGCACATATAGACTTTACCCTGAAGCTCTGACATTTGAAAAGACCTCACATAAAGCATGCTTTCGAAACATGACAAACAATAATTGTACCTTATACCATCGCTCTGCAATTATATCCAGGAGAAGGCCAATTAAAAGAAATTTATGAGATTCCACATGACTTTAATCTCCTTTAAACTTTTGGTGGCAGTTTTTGTGCGTGCACTGAACATTTGATGCAGGTGAAACGTAAGTAATGACCCACTTCGGTTCAAATAAACTCATAATTAACATACTCACGAGTTGTTCTAGGGTTCTGGGGTCTGCGTGTTTCAGTTTCTTTTAACAGTCCATATGCATGTATGTCTGCATGTCATGATTAAAGGCTGTTTCCAGGGTTGGCGGCACCACTTGTGCTGCGGGAAACCCACCCTTACGAGGGAGCTCACTTCTGGCACACCACATGAAACCGAGTTTTGGTTAACTAATCATCCCTTAGTGGTCTGGGGAAACCTGGTGTTACTGCTAAAGCGAGCAATTCTGTCTCAGATCCAAAGTGGGAAGGCCGGGACTTAACGAAAACTAGCCCAGTTCAGTTTTCACTTAAGTCTCAAGCATATGCTAGCCATGGCCTTTTATGAATGTATAAGCGTACAACTAGAAGACAGTTTCTTATCAAAGTGCTAAAATACACAATAGAGCAATAACGAGTTTACAAAGTTACACAAAGTCTCAAACTTGAATCTAAAACCAATGCGTGCTTTAAACAAGTAGCTACAACGGTTGTGTGATGCATCAAGCATTTAGAGTAAAACCTAGAAAAAACCCATGGTTTGAACATGAAAACCGTTTTCTGGGTTTATACAAATTGCACAGTTCCAGTGCTTAAAGATGTGCAAAGAGATCTGCATCATTTCAGTTTAACAATAATCTATCAAAAAGACCAAAGTATCATTCATTTGAGCAAGAGTGAGCATTGAAACACATTCTATAAATCATTTTTTATATAAGTTAGATCATTTCAGTGAACATAACCAAACGTGTTTCCAATGTTTTAAAGGTTATTTTATAGCTTTGTGGAACAAAATCTAAATGTCACATCTTTCAAACCAAGCCACATCCAAACCTGAACAAACATCGAGTGTCGCCAAGAGTCAAATCAAAGCCCTGTACTGATAAACAGGCTTGATTTAATGGGGCAGTAAATGGCAGGGCGGCACTAATTTTCAGAGAACGGGCGGCACGCAGATGCTGAGACAGATGCAGTAGCCTGAAAATAGATCTGAATGACAGACTTCTAATTTATGTCTAAAAAACTCCACTCATTTGCTTAAACTATAGGGGGGGAAAATCATAATAATAAATATTACATATACAAAAATGTCTCACACTGCAATCAGACGTCACAGATCTCAATATGAGCTCAGACAGTTCTCATCAAATTATTCGACCAAATTTTCTAAATTACCAAATTATCACCACTTGTCAACAGTTCATAGGTTTCTATTCTCTTATCTCGCAAGCCACTCAAAGAGAAATATCTGAGACAAAGTTGATGGATAATGAAAGTAAAAATTTCTGAAAACTGTAAAAGAGCAACACCTGAGCACTAAAGATCTCATCTGGGTTGACCTACAACACTAGAAGAGTACAATATTCATCAAATGTGTTTTTAATATTCATGGTGGCATTCCCAAATATTATTGCTAGGTGCTAGTTTATTTTTACAAAGTGTCAACATCCTAGTGAAAATGAGCTTTGCCATGATACACAAACTTCATAAAGCAACATTCATCTCTTATTTATCATTATACCGCAGTATAACTACACTAACGCTAAACCTTAGCTGATGTAATATGTAACCACAAGCACATAGTAATTTGGCTGGCATGTGACCTTATATTCATCTAGAGCAGAGAGCAGCTCACGATGTGTACTGTGTCATTGGCCCATCATAATCTGGGTGTTTAAGTCGCTATACATAGACCTTTGGGCAAGACGACAGTCTGCTGCTGGCAAAAAGCTAAGAAAAATGTTAGAGAGACGGATAAAAAGGATCGACAACAAGGCCACAAATATGCCCTTGTGCTTAAAATAATCCAGGACTTTCTCATGTGAGAGGATGTCTGATCGTATCCCAAACACATCTGATGGTTTACACCCTGTGCTTCTTTAAATACTTTGAAATTCTGGGTGTGAAGTTAAAACTGTTTAGAGTTGCCTGTCTATGTTGTGTGCTAGAACAGGAAAACAACTCCACGGATTCTCATGAACTTCAAAAACAAGACAGAGGTCATCAAAATCACTAAGATTCATGGGGTACAGGACCAAATATTAATGGGTGGGGTTTCCCTAAAAATATATACCACAAAAAATGTGCATTATCATATTGACACAGGAGGTGAATTCATTCTCATGCACAGCTGAAAGAAAACAAGCAGTGCTGATTGAAAATGGCAAGGATCTGATGTATAGTAGCATTTCCTTCCTATGGACCCAAAGCCAGTGATTTACAAAACATCTAAGCATTCTTAAATCAAGAGACATTTACCTTAAAAGCATAGAGACGTCAGATAAATTTATGATGAATTTATCACAACAAAGTGGGCTCATGCTTGAAACAAGACTAAATGCATTCCAGTGGGCTAAGAAAGATCTTAATCCAAAAGAAAAGCAAGTTTATTTTTTCTACACAGTGGCAGGTATTTTTGTTCTCATTTAAGCATAAACTCACTTAACTTTGGCAAATCTATCAGAAAACAAGATCTTCTTAAGTCATCTTGCTACTCATGTAAATGTATAGTGATCTATGAATGTTTATGTAGTTGTACTGGAATGAAAGAAAACAGTGTTGGAGGCTGCTGCCGTTTAATATGCCTCCATCATCACAGGGTACATAGAACAGCATCCCTGGGTGTGATTAATTATGATTACAGGAGTAGTGGTTGTTGAATTATAAGAGTTTTGGATACGTCAGTCTGAAATCTGTCTTACCTTGGGACCAGCAAGTCCAGGTAGACCAGGTTTCCCAGGTTCTCCTGCAGTGCTACCGCCAGACCCGGAGATCGGCTGAATGGATTCAAAAACGGTAAAACTCAACTGTTTAACTCTAGGGGAATTGTAAAATGAGCCTATTTTCAAAAAAAGTGGAGTGTTCCTTTAAGGTTATTAGAAAATGTTCTTGATGTTTCACTCACTTTCTGTCCATCTCGACCAGGCTCTCCAGATGCTCCTTTTTCTCCTGGCTTCCCCTGGTGAACAAACAGATCATGGAGATTACACATGTCCAAACCTTATGATGAACGCCACTAATAATTCTGCTGTACTTACAGGTTTACCATCAGGGCCAGGAGGTCCTTCTCTGCCTTTCTCCCCTCTGAAGCCCTGCATTCAAACAATGAGTTAAATATGTGTTTTAATCAGATGTCCCAAACAAGCAAAAGACCTCAGCAAATTATGCCTGTCAATGCATTAGGATGCATAGTTTAGAAACAAACGTCTCACCATAGGCCCAGGTAGACCGGGCAGACCAGGTTTACCACTAGGACAATCACAACCTTCTACAGCAGGAGAGCGATCCGAAGGACACTGGGAGTATAACACATTGCACATAAAACATAAACTAAACCGATCACCAATCAAATTAAACATTTTAAAAAACAAGAATAGTAATGCTGGTAACGTACCCTGTCATCATCCTGTAAAAAAAACAAAAAACAGAGAAAGGTAAATTAAAGTGGGAAGGAAATCACTGGAAGCAGATAACATAATATAGACAAAATGGATATGTTCCTGCATCAACATTCTTGTTGGTCCTGGAACAACATTCCTTTTTTTGAAACCTTATACTACATTCCTTTTTTAGAAAACCTTATTTAAAAAAAAAATAGAAACACCATGCTGGTCAACACAAACCAGCTTTTGATGGTGAACAACTTGGCTAGCAAGACCAACAACAAACCAGCAAGCCATTCTTACCACAGAGTAAATTTCACATGCTGTCTCTCGCTCACTTTGCTGGGGATCACAATAGATCCGCAACTTTTGCAGCACTATCTGATAAAGAAACACAAAACACAACCGAAATTTTATGATCTGGAACAATATTGTGGTAGCAAAAGATCAATCTAAGTTTCACTTAGTTTGGCACATATAAACTCGGGTAGATCAGGCAGGAGACGAAAATAGCAATAAAACGTTGGAATCACTCACAGGGACTGTAGTCTCAATATTAATTTTCTTGGCGACTTGAGTCTTTCCATTAATGTAGATGGGAACAACTGCATCTAGGAGCTGCTCCTCCACGTATGCGCCATCCACGAAACAAGTGATACGTTTGGGCTTCACCAGGAACTTCAGCTGATGCCAATCCGTGTCAAAGAGCCTCTACAAGGATATAAATCATATTAGCAAAAGATGTAAACACATACACATTAATATTCTTATTGTATAGACATTTTAATAATAGCAACACACTATGGGATATGGGATGCAATCATTCTAATCTTGCATACTGTTTAGCACAGATATCATGTGAATTAGGATGCGGCCAATGTTTTTTTTTAACGAGATTTAAGACTGATATAAAAATTTCAGAGACCTTGATGCCTCGGTCATTAAATATGACTGTCTGCTCTTTCTTCAGAGTGCTGGTGCTGGTGAAAGTGACCGATTTGTCTGCTCCGTTCACAGTCACAGCGATCTGCTTAACCCCATCTTGAGATAACACCCTTAACAGGTCAAACTTCATCCAGTGAGCTGTGTTCTTCAAGCGCAGAGTGGCCACAAACACAAAAGCTGGTGGAAGGCCTTCTGGAAAGATCTCTCTGTGAGGAACACCAAGTGAAGGTCAAAGTAGCCTGAATTTTCCAACCACAACAATTTACATAATTCTAACACTTCAACATGTGCAAGAACACAAACAATGCAGGGCATATCATGAACTATAGATGTGGTAAAGCAAAAATCACCTGGTGTTGTGGGTGATGTCCATACGAGGGCTGAGCTGTGACGCTCTCTCTGATATCAAAGAGCCCTGAACCTTCTGAGCCACCTGCTCGATCTTCATCAGGCTCATTAAATCAAAACCCTTCTGATCGTTCACCGTCCCAGGGATCCGTGTCGGACACACCGATTCTGTGAATGAGAGAACGTAACTGCTCAATTCACAAAACTTCAGTTGCACTTAAACTGTTGTGTGATGCTTTGAATCAAAGTGTGTTTACATAACCAGAAAATAACAACCCAATAAAAATGTCCATTTTTTGGGATCTGATTTATTTACATCTATTTAAAATCTCAGTTGTTTCTCCTAAACAGCAATGAAAGAAAACAGAAAACAAATGGACACCTAGATTTCCAGATTCTCAGTTTTTACAGAAGAGATATCAACAAAGTCTCAAAAATGTGCTCTTATTTGCCAAGACATTAAAGTCTACAATCAAAAGTCCGAGATCTCAATATAAACTCATCAAATTCTTTTAATGCCAACTCTGAGCTGCTATTCACATGAATTTTCTAACTATTTTACTCATTTGTATCCATTTTTATTCCACCTAAGTGAGGAGAAACATATGAGACAAAGTCGATTTGTAACTAAAAAGTCTCCCCATTAGGAAAGAGCAACATTTGAGAAATAAAAAAGAAAACAACTGAACATACACTCAGTGAAAGAACTGAATATAAATGCCTGTGCTTAACTATGTAGCATTAAATAGACACTAGTCCAAAAGACTGAATTTCCAATGGTCTGTAAGTATCTTGTCACATGATATTCTTTTGAGTCATTGCAAATGATGACCAACAGTTTATCTTCAGGATTAAACAGATGCATTGGGCCCCAAAGTTTACATCCATGTAATGTCTCTGGTTATAGAGAAAAATATGCTCCATAGCACGACTCACCCTCACACAGTTTCTGCTCCATCAGGTCCCATATGCTTGCAATGGAGTTATAATCCTCCACGTGTAGCACGTAAGTTGAAGGTGGCTTGTTGGCCACAGACACCAACTCAGTGTTAGTGATCTCATTTCCTACACCGACTGCAAACAGAACAATATTCTGTGCCCTGGCCTCCATGGCGGCATCCTCAACGTCATCCTGTGAACGCCCGTCAGTGAGAACGACGGCGATGCGGTTTCTGGGAGACTGGGATGTGCGGTTAGGCATCCCAAAGACATGGTCTGTGGCGAACTTGATGGCACGGCCGGTTCGTGTGTTGCCCCCCAGGTATGAGATGGAGGTGATGGCCTCGATGAGTTCCTGGCTGTTCTCATGCTTTCCCAGAGGAATCTCCAGTCGAGGGGTGTCGCTGTACTGGACAACTGCTACCTGAGTGTGCCTGGTGCTCACGTCAAAGCCACTGGTGATGTTGATGAGCCAACGCTTGGCTGTTTCAAAATTAGGGATCCCCAAGCTCGAGGAGCCATCGATGATGAATGCAAGATCATTGGGAGTTGTGCTGCAACCTGCAAGCCCAGGAAAACATTTGCCAAGGGTTCACATGCAGAACAAGCTGGGTTACAATTCTTGAAAAAATGTAGAGTAAAGTCAGGTACATTTGCCCACTTTTTTGCCTGGCATCTCAACTAAATGCTCGAATTTCACAAGAATGACCGAATAAGTATTACAGAAGTCATTTTCTCAAGTGTATTCATTTACATTTATGCATTTGGCAGATGTATTAATTCCAAAGAGATATACATTGCTTTTATGTTTTACCAGTTCATGCATTCCCTGAAAATTAAACCCATGTCCTTGGTGTTGCTAGTGCCATGCTCTAATGTTTGAGCTATGGGAATGTCTTAAGAGTGTCACTTTAATGCAGCTTTATACTGTTAACATGTTAACTGATTTAATCCATTTGACTAATACATTATAAAGCATAAGACTAAGAATAAGTTACAAACCCGCTTGAGTGTCCTCTTGGAATCCACTGATGTGCGGTAACAAAACACAAACAATCAGTGAAGAAAACATCCATGTCCACATGGTATTGCAACAAGAAGCCAAGCAGCAGTTAGAAAATGCCTGGAAAAAAATACATTTTTAATATGTGCAAAATATCAATATCTAGCTACACATCAAAATATATCATATATAATTATATATAATTAACGTATAATTTAGTTATTTACTTATCATTTAGAATTCTGAATTTGCACATACAAATAAGTACTTTAGCAGTACAATAATTCAATGAACAAATGATAACATCGTGGTATTTTGATAAGTTATTTTAACAAATGCATCCAAAACAAATTGTTACCATGATTACACACGGCCCTTAACATAACACCACGGCCCTTAGAAAAGTTAAGTTGGGAAAACATCAAATATTCCTAAAAAAAAAAAACACTAAAATAAAAAACTATTTTCTCACCAGCACTGTGAATCCTGGATATCCACAAGTTTAAACACCAACACGGCGCCACCAACACGTTACAAGACAAGAGCTAAAAATGCTCTCATCACTGACATGAATTACAGTCCAGTGCTACAGAAGCAGTGCGCAGATGGCAAAATACAGCCAAAGACTATTTTATATCTGAATCCACAGTGACGTACAGCCTTTCCTGGGCAGAATGAAAGAGCGACAGGCATCAGAGAGAGGGAGGAGTATGGGTTTAACCCTCCACAAAACCATCTTCAAAGAAAGTCAAGCCAAATGGCTCCAAGCCTCCAATCTCAAGGCCCACTCCACAAATAGCGCAGTCCAAAACGTCTTTATTTTCTGTGCCGTCACGCATTGAGTTATTTAGAAGAGTCCATTGACATTATATTAACATCTTGTCTGTGCAATGTCTTTTGTGTTACAGTGAAGAATATGCCTTTATTCTTCCAGTAGCACAGAGTTTGTTTCCATCCGTTTAGGCCAGATACTTAAACACAGATGTTGGCACCTTCTATTGAATCTTAATACTGTGAAATAACTCCTCGGGGACCACCATCATTCTCCACTGGCCTGTTTATGAATAAAAAGATGTTTAGAAAGAAAGTAACACATCCAGCCACATTAGTACCTGAGGAAGGAATAACCTGTGAGAGTTGCTTTGCTAAACGTCCCTCTGTATATATTTATACACCACAGACTTGTACACACATCCGCTGTTCAAACACATTTATATATTAGCACAGCTATTTTGGATCAAAGGTGGGCCCCTCAAGGTACCAGAGGAATCACATTAGATAAAAATAGAGGAGACATAAACAAGTGAACTGAAGCATGTGAGTTTAGTTTAATGGTGTGTAGTGTTTTTAATATGATGTAATGACGCTGAAATACAATGCATTTGTTGTGTGGAGGATCTGGGGTGGAAAAGCAATGGGAAATAAAGGCGGCATGCATCTCAAGAACGGGGAATGTTTCTGCTTGTCCTAATACATGAAAGGAAATGGTGGTATTGGGGAGGATGGTTATGATATTTGCTGAACGTTAAGTCTACATGTTCTGATAACTTAGTGAAGCAGAGTACTTGTCAAAAACACACACATCATGTCACGGCTATACAATGTCGCTCTCTGGTGGATTTAATGGTCTTTACACTGAGTACAACTAGGGTTTCCCATACTTGCGTTCTTAAATTCGGGTCTGGGGAAGCTCTAGTGGTTCATGCTGGTACTGCAATCCGTTCCCAAATAAAAAATAATGTGTTTCCCTCATTTTACTTAAATAAACTGAAAAGTGCATAAAAATATGCTTTACATAATATACACTCAATCTTGTCATGACGTTATCATTTGTAGGCCAAGATTAAGTCACCATTTGTTCCTTCGGGGTTTTCGATTAATGAGTAAAACAAGCTTGAGGTTTACATAATTTGAAGAGGCGCAACTACACAGCCATACATCAAACATTTTAAGCTACTGTATATGAAGGACTACAATGGTTGTTAGAGTCGTCAAATTCGTTGTAGTCCTTATTTAACAGCTAAACAAGTTACATATTGAGCATTTTACGTCAAGTGTAAAAACAGCATTGCTAGTAGCAAGTATCCAACACAAAACACTTAAACTGGATGTATTAATGAGTGTACGCCACTATGGAAATATATAATTTGGCATAAGGATTATTTTATTGTGTTTTTGCTGTCGTAAATAAATGTAGTTAAATGAACTATAGTGTCTTATATCATATTTCTAGAACAGTCATTTTATATAAAGCACAAGGCCACTCGAGTAAATGATTATAGCACCGTTAAACCCTTTAATATATTTCATACCATATTTAACTAGTTATACAATTATTTAATAGTATTTTATTCAATTCTTAATTAATGTACTTAATTGTTTATTTATTTGTTATATTTTGTCAGTCCATAAATATATGTTTCGAGCTGGTGAGTTTAGGACCCTGCGACTCGTAAAATGAGTGGGTGGAGTCACGGATGATTGACAGGATATTCTGGAGGCACGGCAGGCGAGAGTAATCTGGCAAATTGACCACAGCCACACCGTCGGACTACAGACAGCACATTTTTAACGAAATTCCGCCCCAAATCGGGAATTTCATCGCGTTTTGATGCCGAAATATTGGCCAGAAAGTACCATCCATGGACTTCCATCTCTGATGTTCGTGTTTGAGAGCTGATAATGATGAAGATGAAGCTGCGAGCGGCGGGAGGCGAAAATCACCGATGCGACTTGAATTCCGTTAACGGATCCGATCGGGAGAGCGGCACTGGAGCGGCTCCGCTCGACAAGGAGGCGGTGTTCGAGTGGTTCGGCTTACAGCTGAACCCATCCGGACGCGTGGAGCTGCTTTGCGGGCTGCTGCATATGTGTCAGCCGCTGGAGCTACGCTTCCTCGGCGCCTGTCTGGAGGATCTGGCCCGGAGAGATTTCACCGTCCTGCGGGATTATGAGATCCGGGCCAACTGCCCCGCTGATCTGGAGGGGCTGGTGGACGTAAGCGACCCCGTTGTACTGTCCAAACTGCTCGTTTATTTGTCTTTGCTCGGATCCAAGAGCAGGGAATGCGCCGGGATTCTCTTCAGGACGTTGAGTCGAATGGACGCTGGGATGTGCGGCGCTCTTCCGGAGCCGGAGACTGTGGATCAGCTGCGGCTGCTCTTCACGATGGGATCGTTACACCCGGCGTTCAGTTTCTATCAGCGGGAAGAGCTGCGAGCGCAGTTGGACAGACTCCAAAGATGGGTGTGTTATATTTACCTCAAAATCACTGACATTAAATTAACGAAAGTAACAACAATACCATGGTAATTTCATGATTTGGAAACGTACTTATGAATATGCTAATACCATGGTGTTCTTGGGAGTACCGCCCTTACAGAAAGTCCTGTGATAGTACCATGGTATGAGATGTAAACCATGGTATTTGCATGGTACTCCAAGGAATATTATGGTTCTACTATGGTACATTTCCAAAAACATGGTAGTTCCATGGTACCTTTTTATGTAATAGCTAAAATCACTTATACAAAATTACCAGAAGAACCATGGTGTTACCATGGCTAATAACATGTTATTCTTTGAAATTTTCTAAATTTCATATTCATATTGCCATATGAATATGGCAAAACCATGGTAGTCTTGAGAATACCACTCTTTAAGAAAAGTCCTGGCACAGGACCATGGTACAATGATGGTGTCAGGTGGTAAAACCATGATATTTACAGTACATGGCACTCCAGGGAATATTATGGTTCTACTATGGTACCTTTTCATTTATTGGCTAAAGTCACCATGTAATTACCATGGTCTTTCGGACGTGTGCTAATCTAATACTTTGTATTCTTTGAAATGCATAGAGTAGCATATAAATACAATGGTTTTCTGAATATCATATTCATACTGCCACATGAACATGGCAATATCATGGTATTCTTGGGAATACCACCTTTACAGAAAAGTCCTGTGACAGCAGTACCATGGTACAATTATGATGATCAAAATACCATGGTGTAGCATGTGATACAATCAATGTTCCATGGTACCACCACTTAAACTGACACAAACTCGTAAATGAACATGAATAGTCAAAAAGGAATGTGTGCTGGATCCCTGTTGAAATTTCTGTCATACTTTTGAATCAATCCTAAAGGATCCCAATTGGAATAAGTAACAGATAAGATCCTATTGGATAAACTGAAATCCATAGAAGATAGTTTGATTCTTATTTAGTTTTTTAAAGAGTCTAATTAGATATTAATGTTTAGAAGATTTTTAAATTTAATGTACTGAAAAAATGTCATACTATTGTACAGTTAAAGGAATCACACGACAGCTACAGAAGATCCTCTAAGATTTTCTTCCTTCCTGTTTATGTTTTTACAGTTGGATGTTCTTGTCTTGTTGGGAGTTGTTAGGAACTGAGTTCTTAAAAATCAAGTTTTGATTAGTTAAGTTGGAAATTCCCTCTTGGATTAGTTCCAAAAAAGTCCAATATGTTTCATTTTAGAATTTTTAATTTCATTTTTTGACAAGGGACAGCCAGAGGTGTATCAGACATCTGCAGGATGCACGTCCTCATGTCAGATTGACAGCTGTCAATATGTTCAGTCGTTTAAAGCGTCACCTTTAAGCCAGACCCTGACAGGGAAAATCCTGGCAAATACTGTGGTCAAATATATTCATCATCCTTAAATTAATTCAGAAACACAGATCTAACAAAAGTGAGACTGCATTTTGTAAATGCTTGCCTGGCTATCTAATGTAAATTAAGGTGTCAGCCAACCTCTCAATAGGAATATGCCATGTTAAATATCCAAACACTTTAATCCAGTACAACCACATGATGGCCCGTTTGGTTTGCTACATTCATCGGTGTCTTGTAGGCTTGTGGTCATGTTATGTGTCCAATGCTGTCCTCCCTGATCTCTTTTGATCTCCATGTGAATGACTTTATTGTGAGCTTTGCATTTTGTAAATGAGGCCATGTGTGGGACTTTTCGTCGCATGGAACGTCCACACTCATTAGACCGAATCAGGTCTCCAAAACGACATTCTCTGTCTGTTTATGAATGTCTGTTGTTTGTTGCTGATGTCAAGTTGAGAGTGATGTTAATGGTTTAAAATGATGGTGATGAGTCGTGGTCATGCAAGCTGAGGCATTATGCTCACTCACTTGGAAACGGGGTATCAGTTGGTTCAATCAAATTAACTGACACAATTTGAATGACTGAATGTGATTAGCTTTGATTTGGTTTGATTGGAAGTGTCACACCACAGATGCAGTGCTCGGATTTATGCCTCGCATTTGGAAACCCATCCACTAGTTGAATGTCGGGTTTCTAGATCAGTTGTTCCTTCTCAAATTTTCAGTGTCCTGCAATGGTATTGTTTTGGCCATCCTGCTGTCAATTAGATCGGTGTTGGCTGACCTGCTGTGAAACGATAAAGCAATTTGAGGAAACTAAACTATAATGACAATGGGCGTGAAGACAAGTGAATGCACCTTTAACCTGAGTCTTGTTACTTTAGACAAGACATTTTTGTTGGTTGCTTCACATAACTGTATTAAACATCAAATGCACTGTAACTGGCAGTTGTTTTGTTGCTTAACATGACAGCTGCTTTTAGTCTGGATAGGAAAAAACCCACAGTAATTACGTAACCTCAAATGTGTCTGTTTTCCTCATCAGAGAGTTTGATGTTGAAAATTGATGTGTTTACTCACCTTCTTAATGACTTATATTTCTTTCAGAGCCAGTTTTCCAGGCCGGGGTTCCTCTGTCCACACCGGAAGAATGACGTAGACTGGACTCTTTGCAGCAACGCCAATCCACACCTCAGCGGCACGTCGCAGAGGGAAGGTATCTCACCTCCGCATGTTGAAATCCCTTTCAACACAGAAAAAAAGTGTGAGTTGCAGCACTGTAACGATGATGTCTTTTGATGTTGCAGTGGTGCACATTGAGAAGATCATTCTGAAGGAGGTTTCTATGGGAGGAGACGGCAGGCAGTACAGTTTTGAGGTAAGTTCAAAAACCCATCAGAGACGCCGAGTTTCAAAACTGACATTTCATCTAAAAGAGCTCCAGGATTGTGGGATATGATTTAGAATGATATGTACCCAGTTATGTCATGCTGATAAGAGAAAGTCTCCTTAGAAATTGAGATAAGAAATGTTGAGGTAGTTATACAAAACTGTCAAAATCTGTACAGGTCTGCACGGAATCTTGCTGGTTTAATGAATTTGTATTAAAATAATTAGTTAATTCTAATTCTAGCTAATTAGTTCATTCTTACAGATACCAATTAAAGTAATATTTAGAGATGTTCAAAACATTTTCTCCACATAATCATTGCTAAACATTATAGCATTACAATAATTTTTAAAGATATTGTATTGATATCCATAAATATTATACTAATATTAATGTATAGCTATATAGTAATGATACAGCTAGGGGTGGGCGATATGGAAAAAATATATCACGATTTTTTTTAGAAATATCACGATTCACGATTTAATCAAGATTCTTTGTCATGTTGGTTTTACTCATTTGCAAGTTGTTTGAGCATTACAGCCAAACTAATTTCCCTATTATAAAGACAAATCCTTTCAAGGTCACAAAAAAAGAATGCAGATATTTAGGCCAAAGTGGCCGAAGATAAAAATGTCATTATTTTATCTTTGTTATTAAACAATAAGAACAAAGATACACATTACAACTACACATAATATACAAATAAAACAAACAGTGCTTTATTTTCAGGTACAACAGGTGTATTTAGCAGGAGCATTCGAGAAATTGAATGAACAAATATAAAAATAAAATACTATGTAGACATTGCTAAAGCAACTGTATTAAAGTTCTTCAGTCAAGAGTAGTGAGTGATTTTTCTCTTTGCGTTTTGTTGTTTTATTAACGTTAATGGAATAGTTCACCCAAAAATAACAATTCTGTCATCTGTCTGTCAATTCTGTCATAGTGTTTTATTTTTATACCATCATTTACTCACTCAAAAGTTGTTTTAAACCTGAATGAGTTTCTTTCTGCTGCTGAACATAGATGCTATTTTGAGGAACGTGGAAAATCAAACAGTTGCTGGTCCACAGTGACTTCCATAGTATTTGTTTCCTACTATCAAAGTCAGAGTGGACCAGCAACTTTGGTTACCTACATTCTTCAAAATATCATCTTTTGTGTTTAGCACAAGAAAGAAATTAATACAGGTTTGGGACAACATGTGAGTGAGTAAATAATGACAGAAATTAAATTTTAGTGTGAACAATCTCTTTAAAGGAACACGCCACTATTTTTGTAAATAGGCTCATTTTCCAACTCCCCAAGAGTTAAACAGTTGAGTTTTACTGTTTTCGAATCCATTCTTTTAGCGCAGCTTAGCATAGATCATTGAATCTGATTAGACCGTTAGCATCTCGCTCAAAAATGACCAAAGAATTTCGATATTTTTCCTATTTAAAACTTGACTCTTCTGTAGTTACATCGTGTACTAAGACTGACGGAAAATGAAAAGTTGCGATTTTCTAGGCCAATATGGCTAGGAACTATACTCTCATTCCGGTGTAAAGTTCCTTGATTATTACGCCGGAATGAGAGTTTAGTTCCTAGCCATATCGTCAGTCTTAGTACACGATGTAACTACAGAAGCGTCTATATGTCTATATATCTATAGCGTGTTAACGAGATGCTACCACCAGACCCGGAGATCGGCTGAATGGATTCGAAAACGGTAAAACTCAGCTGTTTAACTCTTGAGGAGTTGGAAAATGAGCCTATCATGGCCTGTTTCTTTAATAACAGTCGGCTGCATGTTTAGTGTCCTGTCCCTTTAAGACCTGAATGAATCCGTTTTTCTCTCAACTGTTTACTTTCATTTTAGACATAACCAACTGAGTCTACATGTAAACCTTGTGTGTGAAACATTTAACCGGCAAGGCTTTAAAGCACATGCAAATAATGTACTTTTGTGATTGCGAGTAAGTGCAGTGTCCTGTGAGAGTAACTCTACCGCTGAGTTAACACTGATATGAATGTATGTGGTGTTGTACACCATGTTGAGACGGAGGTGCCAGAACTGCATCTGATAGAATGTGCGCTGTAGCACGATACTACGATATTTCTTCAAAAGCAGATCGTGGAAACATTTTTATCGTCCACGATCAAAAATCGTCATATCACACACCCCTAGATACAGCTATGCGAAGTGGGCTTGGATCGCTACGGAAGAGATTAAATTTAACATGAAATCAAAATGGACCTTATTCTTGTTTGTTATTCCAAAGTAACCCACGTGGCTCCATCCTGGTATGTTAACACCCACGGTTCAGTCAATTCCCGAAGGATAAAATCAAGTCCTACACCCTTTTTCCCTCATTGAATATTGTGTTCCATTCGGAAGTATGCAGTAAAGTAAAGTTTGACTTTAAAACAATTAGTTTTATTGGTGCCCATGTTGCTGGTTAAAAAGGACATTAATGTAGTGTAGGCACGGTGTGAATCAGTGCACAGTTAATGTCTTAGTAGCAGCTATTGTTTCAGATTTGCATTATTCATGGTGTTAAAAAGGCCTTAAAATGAACACGCACTCAGCCTCTGTGGTTCCAGACATGTCCTGAAGGCCGACCTATGCTCTCGGCTGTGTACATGAGATTTCTGTCTCTCTGGGACAAGTGAGGAAACATGCAAAGCCTGAGCTGTAAACATCCGGTTGTTGATACAGAGTTGACAGCCTCACCAAAGAGGCTTTGGCTCAGCTCACAGTGAGAGTATGGATCAGCGCCAAAACAGTCGGGGAGAGAGAGAGAGGCCTGACTGAGAGAAGTGCTTTTCTTTTCCTTTGCCTAATGTATCGTGTAATTTTCAGGGTCGAAAATTACTCTGGAATCCTGCTATACAGTTTTGTCACAAAAGCTGGGTCGTGGCACGATAAATATCCTGTGAAATGCAATATAGTGTACCAAGCAAAATATGAAATTGAGGAAAGCAAGATGATTATCTCACAATGTTGTGCAAGTAGCTTGTATTGTTTGGGCTGTACTGCAATTGTCTGATGTCTTCGATAAGTGACAAATGAGTCATTTTGGCATTTGTAGTTTGAATAAATCGTCTATTTGGTCAGCACAATTGCATTGACAACCCATTGTACTTCACTATTGTGACGTAAAACTGCATTGAATAAGAAAAAAAAGATTAATATATAAGAGGGTTTGTAAAAGGAAAGTCATTTCAGAGATACAGAAAGTTATTATACTTTGATTTAAAGATTACAAATATTATTATTAGACATTTTTTTTATTTGTGATAAGTGATTAAATTGTGCACAATATAACCAGGAATATCATAAAAAAAGAAAGAATGATTAAGTTTTTCTGATTGTACATTGAACTTCCTTTTATTATAAAAAGACAAAGGAAAATGTGATTTCTCACATTGACTGCTGTAAGTGAGAATGTGTCAGGGAATATCCCCCTTCCGATACTTTTAGGATTCTGGAAGCACAGATGCTCTGAAATTGGGATGAGTAATGATAGAAATGAAATTCAGCATCTTAAACAAAAAAATACTTGTCTAGAACTTTTGGTTCAAGTGTTTATTGTGGGAAGATTGTGAGGGTGTAAAACTATATAAAATCCCCTAACATACGTGTGCTGGTCATGTTGAGCAATTAGTTTTATTTATTTATTTAATTTTTTTTTTTTTTTAAAGCTGTTAGACAGTTTGCATTGTGAACTCGTCTAAGACATCTTTAAATTGGCTGTACCAGGGATCCTAGCAATCATTCTCATTGAGACTGGCACCTTTAGATGTGCGTCATGACTCATTTTGGTTTTTTGAGCGTTGTATTTTTAGGATGCTTGAGTAGTTAAAACTAGTTCCTGTTTTAAAATGGCTTTGACACTATCACTATTAATCAGGTCTTGTAAAAGGTCACACTGAACTGTCTGCCTTAAAGTTACGGACCGGGTGCGAGTGAAAATTGGCTTTGACAAGTAAATAAAGCTTTACTTGACTGTTGGTCCAAAACTATACAATTATTTTTATACAGGCTAAAAGTTCAGTGTCTCAACTTTTTGATATTTATAGCAAAATTTCCATAACGGCCTGTCTGTTGTGATGTTATTCAGTTTTCGTAACCTAAAGGTTGTTTGGAGGCTGAAGTGGGAAGGAGACGTATTGAGGACACCCATGAGGACATGATGAGTCTTTTGCTCTGCTCTCCCCAGGATATATTAAGATAGAAAGCACTTCTGACAGAGATTTAAGTGTTTAAGACCACACTCACTGTCACATTTGTTTGTTATCATCATAAACAGCATAAATGAATGCTGTTCCATATTATTAAACATGAAATGTTCTCAGGGTGAACACAAAATCATTAGACACTGAGGTTTGTGCACCATTCTGCCGAGTCCAATCCATCCTCATCAAAACAAGGTTGAAAGAATGGAACGAAAAGGAAAGCATTTTGTGTTCTCAGCCAAATCTGAGCCACTACCTTTTCTCTGTCCGTGTTGAAGTCTTGTATTCGGTCCTTATGTGAGTTGCATCCCAATCAGAAATCCCAATGCGTCACTGGAAGACGGATTCTCCACCCTTTCCCAGGCTTACCACTGAACCTTGACCACCTGTGTCTCGCCAAACCCTACGATTAAGACATCAGTGTTCACTGGAGAAGCAGACGAAATAGCATGTCAGCCCTTGTTAAGGCTAAAATATTTACTCAGTGCATCGGGCTACCCGGGTGTTGAAAGAGCTGGTTTGGAGTTACAGATAAACACTTCAACACTTTTTTTTGTTGTCTGAGATAGATGAATTGCCACAATTACAGGCATCATCTTGAGTCTTTCAGAGTGGATATCTGCCAGAACTTTCACAATGGATATAATTTATTTGGACCTGTATTGTGTAATTCTACCAGAAAATACTACAGTGAAAACAGTTTTGCACTTATGTGAATCTACAAACAAGAAAATGGCTCAAGACATTATCACAGTGTTTTGTTTTTTTTAAATATAGAGAAATGCTCCAACACAGATGTTGAGCCTACTTCATTTGTCGTAAAATCAAGATGTAAGCGCAACAGACAGTTATCTTTTCTTGTAAAACATGATTGGGAATTCGAAAGCGAAAGTGCCCAAACTATGTGCAGCAGCATGATTATCAAATGCATTTCAGCTTGAGTTGGTGGCATTTGTGATTTAAAAAGACAGTAAAAGCAGTAATATTAAGTATTAGGCCTATTACAACTTAAAATAACTTTTAAAAAAAATATATTTTAATATGTAATTTATTCCCGTGATGCAAAGCCGATTATTTTTTTTTTTTTTCTCCCATTACTCCAGTCTTCAGTGTCACATGATCCTTCAGTAATCATTCTAATATGATGATTTGCTGTTCAACAAACATTGCTTATTATTATCAATGTTGAAAACAGTTGTGTGGCTTTTAATATCTTTGTAGAAACTGATGACATTTTTGTCAGGGTTATTTGATGAACAAATTTTAATATAAATAATAAAAACCATTTGTAAACATTTTAAAGATCTTATATAAATGTATTTTTGTAATATTACAACAGTCTGTCACTTAATCAGTTAATGTATCCTTACTGAATTAAAGTAAAACAATAGACTTTAGCCTGTACTGGTTAAAAAATATGATAGTTATGCATGCATTCTTTTCAGTTCTTTTCTACATAATGCTTGCATGAGCTAAAGTTGTGGTGAATTAATTCAAACCAAGTGAACTCTAGTGGCTGAAATGCTCAAGTGTAAAAAATAGTGCAATGACCCAGTTTGGCAAAAAACTGATTCTGGTCGTACGCCCTATTCTGATGTCATTGTATTTATTTGGGCTGGTTTAAATATTTTAGGTATGCCTAGATTTCAATGGGAGATTCCATTGGAATATTTTATTTACCTAACACGTCGTAATCTTTGAAAATGAGCTAATAGTCTAAGAGCTCAAATGTTCTCTTGCTGTAATGTCATTTCTGGAACCCAAACTATTGGAATATTTGACCGAGGACATGTGAAGAAATCCATGTTAAGGCATCTGTGGCAAAAGGACAAGCACAATTATTCATGTCTGAGTGAAATATGACGAGCTCCGGGGAATCCAAGTAAAAGATCCGTTATGCTCAGGCCGACGAGAGCAATACTGGTCTCATTGAGTTTCTCCTCTTTTGCAGGTGAAATGGTCAGACGCTTCGTCTACTGCCGTCACCAAAAGTCATCGTGAGTTGGAGGATTTTCTATTAAAGGTGAGCAGAGAGACGTAGGTCTTTGGTGTGGTATTGGTGTTTGTTTAGTCACATGGGACTGTAGCACATGCCAGTGTGCCCACCAGTTGGGCAAGATGCCACCTGGCCAGACCAGTGAGGGACATTATCCATCTGTTTCTATTTCTGTTTTCCTCTCTCTGGCTGTGTTCGTAATGGAATACTGGCATTCTGCATACTGCACTGTATGAACTTCAGTGTTATTTTAATAGCATTTAAATATTATAACAGTATTTATTAATATTTAATATTGGCTTTTTTATATTTTCAAGATTAATTTCAATTTTAGTTTTGTTTTGTGCTTTGGTCTTTTTTTTTCATTGTTAATATTTCAATTTAGTTTTTTTATTTTATTTCGGTTTTAGTAATGTATGTATTACTTGAACTTACTGCATGTCAATTATTTGCCAAGGCAACATTTATTTTTATTTATTTTTTTGCATAAGAAAACAAAAGAAATTGAAAGTGAAGTGACGTGTGGCCAAATATGGTGACCCATTATCCGGAATTTGTGCTCTGCATTTAACCCATCCAAGTCCACACACACTGCGAACACACATCCAGAGCAGTGGGCAGCCATATTGCTGCGGCACCTGGGGAGTGGTTAGGGGTTCGGTGCTTTGCTCGAGGGACTCACCTCAGTCGTGGTATTGAAGGTGGAAGAGAGCGCTGGTTATTCACTCCCCCCCCACCTACAACCCCTGTCGGACCCGAGACTCGAACCTGCGACCTTCGGGTTACAAGTCAGACTCTCTAACCATTAGGCCACAACTGCCTAATTTAGTCTTATAAATATTAGATTAAAAATTATTTGTGACCCTGGACCACAAAATCAGTCATAAGGGTCAGTTTTGTGAAATTGAGATTTTTACATCATTTGAAAGCCAAATAAATAAGCTTTTAATTGATGTATGGGACAATATTTGGTCAAGATACAACCATTTGAAAATCTGGAATCTGAAGGTACAAAAAAAAATCAAAATATTGACAAAGTCATCTTTAAAGTTGTCCAAATGAAGTCCTTAGCAATGCATATTACTAATCAAAAATTAAGTTTTGATATATTTATGATAGGAAATTTACAAAATATCTTCATGGAACATGATCTTTACTTAATATCCTAATAATTTTTGGCATTAAAGAAAAATCGATCATTTTGACCCATACAATGTATTTTTGGCTATTGTTACAAATATACCTGTGCTACTTAAGATTGGTTTTGTGCTCCAGGGTCACATTTTAGCTTTATTTTGATTGTTTTACAATTTATACACATTTATAACGGTTAGGTTTAAAGCATACTATATCTTTAAGAACAGTGTACAAAACAGTATGTAACATGCAAAGAAATGTTTCAGTATGCCAAGTTGTTGTAACATGATCTTTGCATGTTCACTTTTTAGTGAGTGCCATCCATCATTTTGGAAATGGTTATCATTATTGTTTGTTTTTGTTAAATTTTGTTTGAAAATGACATTCCAATCAAATTATAAATCAAAAAGATTTCTTTCATTATAAACAATTTATTACACTGGAAATGGAAGTTTAAGTTGGGTGGTAGCATTTTGGGAATCAGTTTTCCACACAGTGCAGTTTGGTTGAGCACTGCATATTTTGTCTAATATAGCTAGTTGGATCATCTGAGTATTTTGTGCATACCTAGAACTAAAAACTCGTCACCGAACACCAATGACTTGTACATATAATATATGGACAAGTATTGGGGAACCCCCTTCTTTAGAACAGAAAAAGGCACTTCCAAAACTGTTGCAACAAAGAAGGAAACATAATTCATGTATTTAAAAATTGTATTTCCATCTCTGTTGCAACAGTTTTGGAGGTGTCTAAAATGAAAGTACCCAAATGTACAAGTCATCGGAGTTTTTGGCTCAAGATCTGCATTTAAAATCAGACCAAAGGTGTTCAGCTGGGATTAGGATTTGGTTTTATGCAGACCAGTCAAGTTCTTCCACACTGACTGAACCAATCATTTTCTTTTTGAACCTTGCCTTATACACAGAGGCATTGTCATGTTAGAATAGAAAAGGATATTGTCACACAATTCCCTAGAATATCATTATATGCTTTAACATTAAGATTTGTACTCATGGAAATGACTAAAGTACTCAAACCTGTTCATTAGAAAGGGGTGCCACAATACTTTTGTCCATATACTTTATGTAGCTTAGCTGTATTGAATTTAAATTGCAAAGTGAGGTAAAACAATCCCTCTGTCTCTCTAGCTTCCTAAGGAGCAGAGTCCTGATGGCTTCGACAAGGGCATCGTCAGGTTACTCAGTCGTGGAGATCAATGTGAATCCAGAGAACTGGAGAGAAACCTCAGGTAAATTTCATCTCTCTCTTAGTTTAAAAAAAGTTGCATCCTTACTTTTGTATTCCTTTTCCTCAGCTTTAAGTCGCTTAGGTTCTCTCTTTTTGGCTTGCATGGGTTTTTGTTCAAGTTGAGGCGCTATTTGCTGTCATTATAATCACATTATAGCCTTTTCTTGCAACCGTGTCATGGGATAAATGCAGTTGTGCTGAAAGCATAAATTTCACTGCAATTCCTAAATCTGAAAGTCTCAGTGCTAAACCAAAAACAACATTGAGCCATGCATAACTAGCATATTTTAAAACGATAAACACTAGTGCATTAGTTTTATTAGTTTCAAATTATGAGCATGCGGTGGACATGGAGAGGATTACAACTGCTATCCTAGACCTATTCAGAACTGTTTCCTGACTACAGATGTTCAAATTATATAGCATTAGGCAAATGGGTTGAAAGATTTGGATCAAGTCCGTCACTAAATTGTCAGGGATTCAGTGTTCAATTCTTTTTTTGTTGTTGTCACATAAAACAAAGTGTCCTTTTCAAGTCCCACAACACATGGCAGTATTTAGGTCAGTAACACTGATGTCAGGACCAGAGGGGATTCTGTTTCCTCTAGCACAGCTTAGTTGTGGTCACAGATTGTGAAAATAAAACATCAGTGACTGTTTCAATACCTTTAGCTTTTTTCTCTTGTTCCTTTGCAGGGAGAAGTTCCTGTCTTTATCACAGGATGTCCTTCAGAGATGTGATGTTTCCAGGTTCTTCCTGTCTGATGCGTCTGTACTGCCATGCAGCCACTGTGAGAATCCTTCTGACTGGCCAATCAGAAAATGCTATCAGTTGATGACTACTGTTAAAATGACCAAATATCAGTATATTAATAGACTAAGCATGATTTCACTGTGTAACACTTGCCCATCTGCTCGTCTCTGCAGGTACCAGTGCGCCCGTAGCCAGAATCCATCAGCCTGAACGCGGTTTCTCTGAGGACTGCTCAGAGACTTCCAGCCTGGAGGAGGGTGAGAGAGATACAGACCTGTCAGATCTGCCCTAGAAACACTTGCCAACACACATACAAGTGCTAATGCTGTACTGATGCTACAGTCTCATCGGTGACTTTTCTATTTTACAGATGTGGAGGCTTACAGCGTCAGAGCTGCGGGACTGAGGTAGACCTTCACTGAACAAATTCATATTTTTATTCAGCAAGGATGCATTAAATTGAACAAAAGTGACACTAAAGACATTAAATGTTATAAAAGATTACTATATCAAATAAATGTGGTTCTTTTGAACTCAAAGAATCTTGAAAATAAATGCATCATGGTTTCCACAAAAATATTAAGCTAAGAAAAGTTTAAAATTGATGAGACATTTTCTTCAGCTGCAAATTAGCATATTAGAATGATCTCTGAAGGATCACGTGACACTGAAGAGTAATGATGCTGAAAATTCAGCTTTGCATCACAAAAATAAATTACATTTTAAATAAATTGGAATAATTTTTCATAATATTACTGCTTTATTTTTGATCAAATAAATGCAGCCTTGATGAGCATATCTAATGAGCACTGAACCGCAAAACCAGACACAAGTGTCAATTTTTCGAAATTGAGATTTAAACATCATCTGAAAGCTGAATAAATAAGTTTTCCATTGATATGTGGTTGATAGGATTGGACAATATTTGGCTGAGATACAACTATTTGAAAATCTGGAATCTGAGGGTACAAAAAATCTAAATATTGAGAGAATCGCCTTTAAAGTTGTCGAAATGAAGTTCTTAGCAATGCATATCACTAATCAAAAATTAAGTTTTGATATATATACAGTAGGAAATTTACAAAATATCTTCATGGAACATGATCTTTACTTAATGTCCTAATGATTTTTGGCAATAAAAAAAATCAATAATTTTGACCCAATGTATTTTTGGCTATTGCTACAAATATACCCCAGCGACTTAAGACTGGTTTTGTGCTCCAGGGTCACAAATACATTTAAAAAAAAGCCTTGAACATCAGTGTATATGTTGTTTAATATACAAAAAAAAAGTTTTAAATTATGTTTGTGCTTTTTATATATTTTGCTTGTAAAGTGTACTTGTGTAATTTTTTTTTTTTTAAATAAATGTTATCTTGGATTGATATTTTATCTAATGCGATGCCATTCATGTATTAAGTGTGGCTTAAGTGTCCAAATACTTAAAGCCGCTGTACATGATTAATATCAAGTCTGTCCTGTAAGGATCAGTAGAGTAAACCATGTTTACGGCCTCCTCCTGTCACATAATCTGTTTTCTTCTCCCTGTAGTAATCAGCACTCTGAATGCCAGAGGAGAGGAAACTGTGAGCAGAATGGAGAGAGAGTTTGGAAGAAAGAAACTGAATTGGAACAGGTGAGGCCGTGAAATTGTTTCTGACTCTTTGGTATTCTTGGAATGGCATATGACTGATAGTGCTTCTGCAGTATGAATACTGTGCCCACAGTCTGCAGTTTTTAAAGCTTACTGTCTATAAAGTAATAATTAAATGCTGTATACCACAATTTGGCCATTCATTACCATAAGTTAGTAATGAATGAATTAGAAAGTAATTCCCTATCAAATTTTTTAACATCTTATTTCACTGTTGGATTGGACAGTCAAAAGGTTTTTTATACAGATTTGGATTAAAAAAAGTTTAGTAACCTTTTTTTTTTTTTTTTTTTTAAAGGAAGACAGGATGCGACTTAGTGAATTAAATATGCAGCTAATGAACTAAGTTGATTACAGTGTAGCAATACTACTTCATTGCGTGAACTAATTTGCATTGCATTTAAAAAATTTAATACAGAAAAATTGGTCATTGTGTTGGGGCATGTTAGACATATTTGCATTATGTCTCCCTGCAGAGCTGCACAAATGACAGAAGAATATTCACAGCTGGACAGAAGAACAAAGGAAGAACAACTGGAAAAAGGTAGTTGCCCTCTATATGGGTGCAGATTAAAATGTTGACCTGGTCTTTGTGTCTGAATTAAGACAATATTTTGAAATGCAATGGCGCATGTATTTTCACTGATGCATCAGGTAGGGCTTATGGTCACGACTGCTGTTGTATGTTTTCAGGGATCGAGGCAGAAGAGTTACCGGTGTCAAGACTTCTAATGGAATCCAGAAACCTTCTGCAGCACTGGTGATCAACCAGGCAGCTTGCAAAGGTCTTTGTGCCATGGCTTAAAAACAACAAAGCAAAAATGATTGATATCTGTGCATCTCCAAATACAGAGAACTACAGCCGTGTTTTCTTCTGTCCTTTGGTTTGTAGACACAGGAAGGGACAGAATCATCAGAGGGGACACATCATCAGAGAGCTCAAACTCAGTGCCGTCCAGTCCTGTTCACCAGAAGAGCCTGGAGGACCAAGGTGTGTTGTTCCAAAAATTCTGCAATTTACTCACCCTCATGTTGTTCTAAACCCGTACGACTTTGTATTGTGAAACACAAAAGGAGACATTTAGCAGAATGACTAACTCAGTCACGTCTGCACAGAATACTGCTTTTAAATAAGAATAAAACAAGTAAAAACATGCTGTATTTAATAGATTATTTTATCATTTTGTTTTTAAATTCTTATCAATGCAAAAATTGTCTTTTGAGGGTTTCTCCATGTGATCTAACAACAGAGTTTTTATGGTTTTTCAACAGTGACTCAAAAACGGCACCAGTGTTATTTTAGTATTTTATAAATATATATACATACATACATGCATACATACACATACACACACACACACTAGTAATTATTAATGTTTTTAATTGGCTTGGTTTTTATATTTCCAGTTATAATTTTAATTCTAGTTTATAGTAATTTTGTGTGTTTGCCTTTTTAATGTTTTTATTTATTTTATTTTTTTTACCTATTTCTATATAGCTATTTCGTTTTATTTACTATTAGTTTTAGTAATTTTACTACTTTAACTTTTCATTTAAAAAAATAAATAAATAAAAATTATATATATATAAAATTTGTTAATGTAGATTTATGATTGTTTTCAATTACAGAAAACTGAATAACCAATGTCATTTTTGTTGGTGTTGTTTTCTCTCTTTTGTAAAGTCAGAAATAATGGAACTCTGAATTGTTTTTCTTTTGCTGTTGGGACAAATGAAAATGCAAAAACTATGTTTGTTGTTAAGTTACTGAGCTTTGATGACTTCCACTTTTGACGCTCCATTCTCACAGTAATTTAATACCATTATGAATTATTAAATGAAATTTACATCATGATTTAATGTGTCTTTTCAGATACAGAGAGTCAGTCTGATAACTCGGCACAGGAACCAGCTGAAAAGTCTCACCTCGCCAAAGGCGTTGGCGGGAAAGCGGTTGCCATGGTGAATCCATTAGTTGCCGAGCCCCAGAATGTTCCGCAGCCTCCTTCAGTGGTGGAGCTGGCGCTGACCGCGTGCCTCCCTTACGCCCTGCAGTACAACACCACCACCCAGAGAGACGCGGGGCAAGGTAAGATAACCATCACCATCCCACTGGCCCAAGACCCTGGAGCATCATCGGCCAGCGCTCCCCCACAGCATCAGCCACCGCTGGGGGCGTTCAGCGTCCTCTCGCCCGGCCAGCGTTCTCTGCAGCCCGCCAACACTACCACAGCCAACAATCCTGTCAAAACAAACGCCAAGGCCTCCATTACTGCCAATGCCCCTTCCAGCTCGAGTTCCTGCAGTAGCCAAGTACTGGGACCTTGCCCCACAACTGTACCCACGCACACCCCGGGACCGGGGCCCCTGCCGGCCCCCGCGGTCACACGCAGCACGGCTCAGAGCGATTCCTTGTCCTACATCAACAGCTCCAGCCTGCCAGTTACGCCACAGGCCAGTGGTACACAGCAGCAGCAGCAGGGGGGCTGCAACACCTGTGGCTGCCGTGGCACCTGCGGAGGAAACGGTGCCCACCAGACACCCAGCTACTTCCTGCCACCCCAACCTGCCCGTCAGATGTTCGGGCCACCGCCTGCGTTCTTCCATCTCACTCCGTCTCTATGCAACAGTTTCCCTGCCCAGGGTCACCAGAATAACGGGACGCCGCTGCCCTTCTACCCCCACACCGGTCCTCCTGCGGCGTTCCTGCACGCTCACTCGGAGCACATGCTGGCGTCACAGGCGGGATACAGTCTGCCTCAGATGCCCCCCTTCCGTCGCTTTTACCCACCTGTCTTTCCGGCGGTTGGCATGATGTCTAGTGGAACCAACATGAAGAAGACCAACAACGTGTCCTGCTATAACTGCGGCATGAGCGGACATTACGCTCAAGACTGCAAGCAACCGTCAATCGACGCGGGGCTGACAGGTATGCAAACACAGATGTGAATATTTCAGATGTGGAAACTTCTGCACATGTCCATTTTCTGTTTGGGTATTTTAAAAATTTTGAATAGTGAAAAAAATGAGTAATTTAGCTGATTCTTTCAAATAAGGGGAAAACAATTTGCATACATTCACACAATATTGACATTTATGACAAGTTTTTATTGAAAAAAAATACTACATTTTACATTTATATATTTTACATTTGATCGCATTGTATATTTTAAAAATGTTTAATATATATTACTTATGGTTAATAAGTTAAAGCATTTAACATCCAAGTCTTTATGAGCTAATTAAACAATAATTTGGTTAATTACAGTGAGTGAAGAATACAGAGTTTCTAGTACATGATTACACAATTTAATTACAATATAAAAGGTATTCTCATTACATTTCTGAATGGTGCTCATACTATCTATCTATCTATCTATCTATCCATCTCTCTGTATATGTATAGACACAGTAGTAGCAGTAATGGAAAAAAATGATTTTTTTCCATTTAATTGTTTTATTAATTTGTAAATAAGTTAACTAAATGGACTTTTGGAAATAGGGCTACATTTGTTTTCTTTGTATGTAGTTACTAAAAAGAGATTGGTTTGCACGAGTAATGTGAAAGAAGTAGTTTAAAAAAAACTATAGAATATAATATAAAACATCATGACTGTATTATAAAACTAAATATCTCGCCATTTTACTCACCTCATATCGCTTTTAAACCCACTTTGCTTTTTCAACAGTCAAACAAGATTGAGGGTTGAGAGGATAGTGGTTATAACGGTGGGTGAACCTCTAAAAACCACATTAAAGTACCTTGTCACTAGCCTATATATATTCGTGTGCGTTATTCCAGGTCTTGTGAAGTCATTCGATTATTTTGGAAGGAAAACCAGACCGAAATTCAAGTTGTTTTCACTCATATTTTCACCTTTCTCAATTTGAGTCTCGCTCGCACGGGAGACCGCTTGTTTGTTTGCTTACGCGCGCGCAGCCGCGCACGCTTTTAACCAAACTCATTGTTTTTTTGCGTCAGTCGTAAACGCGGTAGATTTGAATGTAGAAAGTGAATGAGAATTTTTTTTTTTGTTTTTTTGTTTTTTTATAATTATTATAAATGCCCCACGCTTTGTAATGGACTGAACCGGTTTTATATGCTTCATTTTATGTACTTAAGTGTTGCTGTGGCAGTTAAAAACCTCAAGGGGCGATAGAGTTTCATGCATGCATACATATGTGTGCTTTAAGCTTTGTAGATTTGAACTGCAGTAGCTTGTGCCAGCATATTCTTTAGCTCCATAATACTTTTATCACTCATATACCTCTTTCTGTATGTTTCAGGTGGTTTCCGGCTGAAGTACGTTGCCCCAAACTCCTCAGAAGCATTAGATAAAACCGACTGACAGCGAGCAGGGGACCAAAGCCCACCGAGCAAGTGATTCCAGAGACCCTTGACACAGAGTTCTGCTCTGTTAGTATAAGCATCCTTGTCCAGAGAGCAAAAAAAAGAGCCAATGCAAGACGAGTTGCTTAAACTTAATGGGTTCTCTTAGAAATTAAATTATCTTGATGTTAGAGTTTAAATAGGATGGATTGCTGTTTTAGGTTCAGACTAGTTTATTGTTGTTTATTGTTCTCATTCGCAGCGTCTGGCGAAGTTAATGAGAAAATTACACGAGTTCTTTAGTGCAGTATTTTTTTTTTTTCTTGACACGGGTGAATCTTTATAGGATTTTATACGTTACAAGAGAAAATGACAAGAAGAGTACTGAAAAAAAGAAATATTTTGGAAGTTCGTTTTGTTATTAAGGATACACTTGTTCTCTTGCGGTTTATAATGATGCACTAGCGACATTATACGCTGCTGGTTTGCCCTGTTCTCATTCTGAACGCGATGCACTACAACTGTTGTTCTCCGAAAAATGTGAGTCAGGTGTTTGAAATGCACTGAAATAGCCAGATCTGCAGTACTGCCTCTCATTTACACGCTCTGACCACTAGAGAGCAGCTCCAGTCCTCTCAGACTCGAGCAGGACCTTATAGGAGACTCTGTGCTTTAAGACAAAATCCTTCATACATGTTCATCCTAAAGCACTGTTAGAGGAAATGCAAATGTAATTTCGACACAAGATACTCTGTAACCAGGAGTTTCGTTAACATAGGACAATTTTGAGTGTCATAATATCTTGCTTGTGTGTTAAATATTTTCTTGCAAACTGTCAAAGAACCAGAGGGCGAACGTTTGTGCCTATTGCCATGCAAGCAGCTGAAAGTGTATTGAAAATAATTTCAAAATCTTAATTCTTTGTGTTAAAGTACGTATTTAAAATGTCAAAGTTGTATTTCTGAAATCTTATTGCGATTTTTGCCAAAGCAGCCCTTTTTTTTTCTTTTTTTTAAAATAAATATATATATGGAGATTTGGCATGTTTGTATTGAGAAAATAAATTTTATTTTGATATCTTCAAGAGATTTTGATGAAGGGCTCAAGGCCTTTCATGCTTGTCCAGGTGTTTTTAGCACATTTATGGTTAGTAACATGCGGTGGACTAGACCAGTTGCTTTCCACAACAGTGTGTTGCAGGTTTTTAAATGTGCTTTCGTTCGGTTCAGTAAATTGTTACTAATCTGTAAATAGACTCTAAAGAGAGTTAACTACTGCGGTTGAAACCTGTCGACTGTATTCATTACACTTTTTATAGATTTATGAAGCTGTACTGTATGAACAAGGTTTGATATCTGCCTCTGAGTTTGTTTACTGTATTTCATAAATGTTGATTAATCTGTACTGAGAGGTCAAATTAATCTGATCACGTTTGCTTTTTTGGCAAATTGATCATTTCTGTTGAGATATTAGCAATAAATATAAAAACCCATTTTGTGGTGTTGCTTTTGATTTGATGGTAGCCATTGACTTATATAGTTTTTTTTTTTTCTCATAATATACAAGTCAATGACTAGGAACTGTTTTGTTCCCAGCAGTCTTCAAAGAATCATCTTGAGTGTTCAACAGAATAAAGAAACTCATACAGGTTTGGAACAACTTGAGGGTGAGTAAATGATGACAGAATTGTCTTTTTTTTTGGGTGAACTATCCCTTTAAAATATAAAAAAGGTTTGTATTTTAAGCTAATTGGACGCAATTGTCTAAATTAAACATACTGAGGTCACGTGACAGCAAAGCAGCTGTTTCAAACATTCACTGCATAATGTTTCACATATTCATTTTAAAAATAAAACTAAGCAATATGCTAGTACTACAACCTAAACACAGCAAATCAAAACATTGCTTTGTATAATCAACAAAATTGCACTAAATGCATGAAAATTGCATGAATTACATGTCATCCTACGGTCAGCGCTGCTTGTGTGCTGAAGTGGACGTCTTGACTCTTTCACCCGTGAGAATCCCTCAGAGCTCCTCCTCTCGTCATGAGCTCAGCCAGTGAGAAGAGAGAGATTACAAATTTAAATAGTCAGGCCAGCTGCCTGTGCTTCTGGAGCTGGCAGATCCAGGGCATGTGTGTGTATAAACAGAGATGACCTGTAGTTTAATCCAACATCGTAAATCATTTAGATCACTTAGTGTTAACCCAGATTTTATTGAAATGAAAACAGACGTGATGGAATTCAGTGGTTCGTTACAGTTCATGACAGCAGCCTGCAGGACGCTTCTAAATGTGTCGCACTGTAGTGAAAAAGAAATGAAACAGTGAGTGACTGTACATTATTCATGAGAATGAACGACACAAATGCTGCTGAAATTATGAACCTCATGAAAGGGATAGTTCACCCAAAAATAAAAATTCTGTCAATTGCACTATTTAGTATTATATTCCAATTCTACTGAACATGTATTACTTTCTATGTGTTTAACAGACAAAATAAGTTGCTATTTGTCACCATTGTTTGTAGGGTTGACATCGACGTCTACGCTCACATTTGATGTCGTCAACATCAAACCTGATGTATCTTTATTGCCATATTTGAAATATAATGCGAGAGTAAGTGCAGTTTGAAATGTTCTGCTTTTGTAGCTACTTAAATAGTTTTTGTTTCACATGAAAAGCCATCATATTGCTTTATAAGACATGGAATATAGTGCACAACCTGTGTGGACCACACTTATGTTGTCTTTCTAAAGCTTGACATCCATTAACTACAATATAGCCGCATTATAAAAAAATAAGGGTTTGGAACGGCATGAGTCTGAGTGATGACAACTTTTGCTTTTGGGTGAACTATTGTTTTAATTCATCTTTCAACCATTTTACAAAGGGCAGGCTAGGAAAAAAAATCCTGAAAATGTTTCTGTACATCAAGTCATCATAAATCATCAAAGCATCTGCAGTCTCAACACGAGCTGCTGCCATTCAAGTGCACATCATCATCCACCGAGATGTTTTCATTGAGATGGCATTTCCAAAGTGCATTAATGGAGTCCATACTCCATTCTGTGGCCTGTTAGCGGCTTAGTAAAGGCTCTAGGGGTCAAAGGTCAGATTATTTCAGCAGTTTGGGAACAGCCATAGAGGTCATGGCGGTCATGGTGATGGATGGCACGGTGATGTCTCTGAAGACGGGCTGAGACACAGTGGAAGAGGAGGGTTTGTTCTGGTTCAGAGTCTCTATGATCATCTGTCTCATTTCTCGACTGGAATCTCCACGGACAGCTAACAGGGCCACAATGTGCTCCTCTCTAACGACAGAGAGAAAGGTGGTTTTGAGTGTCCATTCAAAGCACTGTTAATGATAGTGTTATTATGTAAAAAACTATTTAGCCGAGCTCTACTCTGGCAGCTGAACTTTTCACAAATTTCACAATGCTAAAAAACCTAATGGCCCTCAAAACAGGCTTTATCATCTTTCAAATATATTTCTCTTTATTTGTTTCCTTTGTATCTCGCAAAACGTGTCATCTCTCTAAGCAATGAAAACAGTTTTTAACGTTTTGAATGTAATGAAGTCTGACCTGATGTCAGGATATTTGGAAACCAGGGTGGACACCTCCAGGTAGAGCAGCGCAGGATCGGTCAGTTTGAAGACCTCAGCGATGGCAGCAATGGAGTCACACAGCCGGTCTGTGTCCTCTCCCTGAGCACATACAAACACGCTTTACACAGAGCTCTTCAAAAATGACCGTGATGCAATAAACACTAGGTCTACTGGATTCCAGCGGCATGTTCCAGACATCATTCCTTCTCAGTGCAGAGTTTGGTGTTGTGAGACTCACAGCAGAAAGTTTCCTGAAGAGGAATTTGAACTGCTCTGCTTCTTTCATCATCCGGTCGGCTCCCTCCTTCCTCTCATCGGCGTTCTTAAACGAGATGCGCTTCTGCATGATGGCCTTCAGATACTCCACCACCACCCGCCGATGAGCATCGCTTGTCATTTCCTGTTTGACACACACATCAGAAAACACCAATCACAACAGCAATAAAAACAGTATCGGTTAATGCTGAATAATGTTACTTCTACGTTAGATTCATTCTTTGAATGGAAGGAAATGAATGCAGTATATATATCGATACATGATTGTACAGCACAGCCCTCTGATCTGATGAAAAAAAGTGCAAATTCAGCATTAGAACAAATAAGACAAATTACAAATTTAGTGTGCAAACCTGATTATAAGGCTTTTTAATTTTGGCAAAGTCGTTAAAGTAGTCTTCCACGGTCACACAGATGGTGTCTACAGCATGAGTGCCCGTCAACCACTTCCGGGTCAGCAGCTCATTAAGATGATGCTGTTGAGACAACAACAACAAAAAGAGAGTCAAAATCCAACACGTTTATCCCAGTTACTAAACCTCAACATCTAACCGTACACCACAGCTTGAGCATATTTACCTCCAAATCCAGGAAGACTTCATCCAGCAGGAACTGGCAGCCCTCTTTGGCCACCTCGTTCAGGAGCTTGTCTATGGCGGCGTCGTTCTGAGTGGGTTCAGTCGACTGAGAGTACTTTCTTTTCAGGCTATTTATAGACTCTCTGAAAACAAGCATATTGAAGTTAATTAAAACTTTGGTTTCATTCAGTTCATTAGCAGTGTATTACTGATGGCAAGAAGAAGTATTGCAGCAATAATGCATTGCTTTCCAGAAAAAGTAGCATTTTAAAGTAATTATCAGGATTTTTGCAGAGTTTTTAAAATCACATTTAAGACTGCACACATACAATTAATTCTGTCTTAAATAAAACACATTAGGCTCTATGATATAGTAACTCTGTCTTTTTTTGGATGAAAATGCTGTCATTATTTGCTCATGTCATTCCTAACCTGCATGAGTTTTTTTTCTTCTGTTGAACAGATATTTTGATGAATGTTGGTAACCAAACCGTTTTAGGTCCCATTTACTTCCATAGTATTTTTTGGGACCTGAAATTTTTGGTTACCAACATTCTTCAAAATAACTTCTTTGATGTTAGGGTTAGGGAAAACCCTTTTGTCCCACAGAAAAAAAGACATGCAAGTTTGCAACAACATGAGGGTGAGTAAATGATAACAGAATTTTCATTTTTGATCAAACTGAATGTGTCAACTTTTTAACGATTCCCAGAGACCCTGAATTGCCAATAATGTTGTTACTAATAAATAATAATGTGTTACTTAAATAACATTGATTTATTGATTTAAAAACACTCACTTGTACGTTTGACAGTTGTTGATGATGGCGATCATGTACTGAACGTAGCACTGCGGGAGCTGACGATCTTTCAGATGTTCCTCCTTATAGTTGATCGCCTCCTCTCGGTACCTGCATACACATGCAAGAATGGTGAAAATGTGCATCTTTACTAATAACAACAACTTTAATAATGATCAGTGGGAAAAATAATAGGAGATCACATTACCTTACTAGGAATGAGTTCATCTGCTTCAGACAGACTCTCAGCACCTGCTCTTTAAAGGTCTCGCTGATCTGTGCGGCCACCTGGAGATTCTGCTCAAACATCTGAGGAGGAAATAAAGGAAGATCTCACGTCAAAGCTCATGAGAGTGGGTGTATAAAAGCATGATGTCAGCTAGAAGTTGTCGTACCTGGAAGACAATAGCAGGTAAGGTGGTTTGGTAGTATCCGTCCTGGTCGGCCTCAGGCTCTGTCTCCTTCTGCCAGTCTTTCTTATCTGTTTCCAGAGCTTTGCGCAGCCAGCCTGTGATGTTTGACTGGAGAGAATTGGAAAACAAAGCTGCTGAGGTGACAATGATTGCTCATGCACAGCTTTTCAAAAGGCTGCATAATATGTAAGATATAACGGTTTTATTTTTAATCCAGTGCTGCAGACTTGAGGAACTCACAGTAAAGGTTTTGAGGTATTTGCCCAGCAAATCATCCACCACGTGTTCGGGCAGCAGCGGCTCCAGCTGCTTGATGTCACACTCGGGCTGCAGATCAGGATGACCCATCATCTCCACACTGCCAGAGACAGAACCAGACATTACTTACACTAACAGACATGAATTTTCCCCTGTATCTGCTCCTCGTCAATGTCAGAAAAGGGCCTTGACTCAATGTTCGAGTTTTTACAAATGATTTAATATAGTATGACAGAATTAAATGTGTTTATTTCAACCTGTATGGGGTTTAGAACGGCCGACACCGATATCAAGAGCATAGGTGAACATTTATGTTCACAAAACTTGCACACAATATTTTATACAATATTAATTTCTGAAAAGATATTTGAAAATGGAAAAATTAAGAAAGATTTGCTGCAAAGATTTTGGAACTGAAACTAGGTGAAAACGTGCAGGGAAAATATTTAACTGGCAGAATAATGTCACAATGCTTTACATTTAAGGTACTAAACTAGATCCATTTAAAAGTTATTTTCTTATTTAGTCCTTCTGTTTTTGGAAATATGACCAGGATGAGAATCATATAGATGAAAGTTTTATTATTGCTAACTAACTAAACTATTGACTAATATAAACAGTTAATATTAAAACTATTATTAAAATTTAATCAAAGTAGTATTTTTATTATATAAAAATTTTATTAATTAAAGCTGAAATAAAACACAAATATTAGATGAAATGTCAAAAAATGAAAATTACAAATGTTGCCTTTGCAACTAACTGAAATAAAATGAATTTGAGTTGAAGTACTAAAATTAGTGCTGTTAAACGATTAATCGCGATTAATCGCATCCAAAATAAAAGTTTTTGTTTACATAATATATATTTGTGTACTGTGTATATTTATTATGTATATATAAATACACACTCATACAGTATATATTTTGAAAATATTTACATGTATTTACATGTATATTTTTATATTTACATCATTTATATTATATATAAATGTATTTAATATACAAATATAACATGTTTCTTAAATATATACATGCATGTGTTTGTATTTATATATACATAATAAATATACACAGTACACAAATATATATTATGTAAACAAAAACTTTTATTTTGGATGCGATTAATCGCGATTAATCGTTTAACAGCACTAACTAAAATTACTAAAACTAAAATGAAAACTGCAAATATAAAAATGATTAAAAATGTTAATAATTATTATAATACTAAAAAACATTGATGTATGCAAATAAATGAAAAAGGGAAATGGATAGTTGATAGTGCATCCCATGTCCTACTACAGTGCTTCAGCATGTAAAACAGCAAGAAAAAGCAGGCTGCTCTTGTCTCTCTCCTGCTCTGTTTAGCTCTACTACACATAAGTGCATTAATCTTCCTGCTCAATCCTGTGAGCGCACGCGATGTGATGGTCTGCTGTGAGGCCATCAGTCAGATGCTCTCAGCTCTGCTTTAAATATTGAGCTAATTGCTCACTGCTGTGCTCTGACAGACTGATCTGCCACTGAGGAATGCAATGCAATGCTGAGTTAGGGTAGTAACTGCAACATAACAAATGGCAGTTTTCCCATCAAGCAAAGGTTTTCTTTACATAAAAATTTACTAGGTTTTGCATTTAAAATAACAGCTGGAAATATATAACCCCCCCACCCCTTTTTTTTGCTAGAATATGATGACATATGATAAAATTACCACAGGCTTTCTTGCGATTTTAAATAGCCTGTCTTGATAACATTACCCTGGTGAGATTTAAGCAAGCTCAATTTGAAACAACAACATTCCTATATATAATATAACCTGTAAATGTCATTTCAACAGCATATAACACAATTTTAGAAAAATAATAATAAATGATGATGATGATAATAATAATAATAAATGCTATATTTTATGTGGATTAAATGAAGAGATGGACTGTGCATGTTTTTTGTAAAGGGAAATTGTTGGCATGACAATTATCCCTCATTGATTAAGATCAGCTGTCAACAATTTCCAACTCTGCCTATGTAAGTGTGTTGTTGCTATTTTGCCTCATGAGCACTGAAGAAAGCATGGGCTGAAACGTCTGCTCTTTGGTCTGTTTTTAAGACACCTTGCACTTTGTCACTTTTTCACTTCTGCATATGGAAAATAAAAAACGATATTTTTTATAGACCTTTTTTGGTCTGATTGAATTTTTCCAGTGTGCGGTCAATTTCAGCTACCTGTTAGTAAAAATGAATAAAATATTGTTGGGGAAAACAACCTGTAAATGTGCAATTACCTGAAAAATAGGTATTTTATATATATATATATATATATATATATCATTTTAGATGAAAACAATGTCAGTTTTCTTGATCGATTATTGCCGTCACTGTCACAGAGCACTCAAGTACTCATGCAAATCCCTATTTCATTTAAGATAAACGCAGTCCACTTGTATCTTACCTTTTATACGTGTTGAGGACCCATGTAAGAAGAGACACGATCTCATTGGCTTCCAGATCTTCAGCTGCGAGCTCCTGCACGCGTGCCGACACTGATTTATGATAGAGGTCTAAGAACACCTGGAAGGTGTTGTAGTGTGGCGGGAAGCACTGCGCCATCAGGTTCTTCACTACGATCAGGTCGTCCAGAACGTACTTCCTAGTGATCTCCAGCAACCTCACCAGCCACATCTTGTCAGACTCGCGTGTTTCTGACTGCGTGCTCTCGATGCGAGCGCTCACGGTGCCCTCTAGGACTTCGTTCATTCGATTTTTCCAGCATTTGGGCCTCCCGGGTGGGATGAACCCGCTCTGCTTCTTACGGTCCAGCATCCTGCGGTCGATCTTCTCTTCACGCTCGATGATTCGGACCACAGACACCAGCATGGTGGGGTCGCGGCGGACGGTGACCATGGCACGCTGAAGGACCATCCAGAGTTGTTTGGAGAGTTCCTCCGACAGGCCCTGCACCTGACCGAAATAGCTGCGAATGAGGTTCATGTCATGGACGTTCTTGCTGTCCATGCGGTACTGCTCGTACATCAGGTCGTCGCGGGAGCACTCCAGGTCCATTAGCTTGCGGTGAGCTTGAAGCAGCTCGCCCTGCTCGATCAGATCCTGGGTCTCTCGTACGATCTCAGGTACTGTAGAGGAGGGAGCAAAATGTGGGTGCAGTGTCAACAAATGCAAATCATACCTATATAGCACCTAGCATCAATTATAAGACAAAAAAATGCGTTATAAAAATTTTATTATTTTTCACAACATGTAAAGGTGCAATCAACTGAAAAATTGTTCATAAATATTTTTTAAAAATAATTCAATAAATACATAGGTAGAGAAAATGAAGACTAAAATATTGTTAAAAAAACAATCTGTAAATATGCAAACACCAGAAAAACAGCAAAAAAAAAAGTAAATAATATATAAATGTAATAAATGTGGTTTAAATAAACTAACCTGTAAATGTGCAATTGCCAAAAAAATAGCTAATAAACAGTAAAATAAATAAATACATACATAAACAGAATTTGGAGAAAAATATGTTAATGTGCAATAAACTGAAAAAAGCTAATACATATTTTATGAAAATAACTAATTAACTAACTAAATGAATAAATGCATAAATGCATAAGTAGTAAAAATGACTAAAATACTGTTGGGAAAAACAACTTGTAAATGACCTAAAAATAGGTAATGAATGGTAAAAAATAAATAAATAATAAAATAAAATAATAAATACTGTCTGTGAATGAACTATCAACCAAAACATAGTTTAATAAAATAAAATAAAATAAAATAAAATAAGTAATAAAAATTACTGAAATACTGTTCAGGAAAAAACAACCTGTAAATGTTAAATCATCTAAAAAATAGCTAATGAATATATATGAATGCGTGTATCTAAATTAATTAATTATTTAATTAATTTTCTGCAGAAAAACAACCTGTAAATGCACAATCAACTAACAAAATATCTAACAAATTAACATACTAAATACATCCATCCATCCATTCATACATGCATACATAAATAGTAAAAATTGCTAAAAAAAAATAACAAAATAAAAATACTACTGGAGGAAAACAAATACACACATCCATCCATTCATACATGCATAAATAAATAGTAAAAATTGCTAAAAAAAAAATACTATTGGAGGAAAACACTGGAGGAAAACAAATACATCCATCCATCCATTCATTCATACATGCACAAATAAATAGTAAAAAAAATACAATTGGAGGAAAACACTGCTGTCAACAGAAAAAACAGGAAATCATCTTAGGAAAAAAGTAATAAAATTATTATTGCTGTTTTTATTAGTAAATAAATATTTTAAATAACTAAAAAACAACCTGTGAACCTGCAATCAATTGAAACACAAATCCTACTTTAATTGAGTATCTATGATAAATGACCCAACTACTGTAAATGAATTGTGAGGTTTCTTCAACTCCAGCAGCATCGGGCCTCACCTGAGAAAATGTTTTTGAGGTTCTCGACGGCCGAAGCCAGCTGACTGTGCTGAACCACTGCGTCTTTCACGTCCTTCAGATTCTCTATGGTGTTGATGCTCTGCCTCCAGTCTTTACTGACGTCTGCCAGAGAGTTCTGGATGTCTTTCACATCACACAGAGCGTTATGGAGCTGCGTGAGGCCTGTTCGTACCCCATCCAACTGAGACTGAATAGCAGCCTGAAAAGTGATAAAAGGCTTGGTTGAAATGAATTCGTAAAACCATTCCCCAGATTAGGCTTGCCGCGATAGACGGTGTTGGCGGTGATACCGGTGTTAAGCCGCCACACCGGTTACGTCACTTGCCACCGCGGCACCGTCCCCCACCGTCGTTTAGATTTTTTTTTTTTTATAGTAATAAAAATGATTTAGTTCAGTTAGAGGACACTACAATTAAAACTGAACGTGGCTGCTCAATGCAACACACCGAACAAACGACAGTCGCGCATCACAGATCAGATTTCATTTATCAGGTGAGGAGAGTGAGTCGAGCTGACTGACAAGAAGAGTGAGGTGAGACAGACAAGACCATGGCAGAAGAGGTTTAAAACCAAATGTAAAAGCTCCTGTTTTAAAAATATTTTGGATTTTGAAAAGCCTATTGACTTCTGCCATTAATCTAAGTAATAATGGAAGTTTTTTTTTTAAACATTTGTGTCTCATTTATTTGGTTTCACAGTATTTGCTGATTTTTATTAGGGCCCAAGCCAGAAAGGCACAGGGCCCTATTGATCCCCTAAGGATTATTAGGGCCCGAGCACCGATGGTGTGAGGACCCTATTGGAATTGCTCCATTTATTCTTCTTCGTCTTCTTCTCCAAAGTGAATCGCTTATTTGGGGGCCTAAACATGCTCCAAAACTCATGAAACTTTGCAGACGGGTCAGAACTGGCGAAAATTTACATCTGATATGGTTTTCAAAAGTGGGTGTGGCAAAATGGCTCGATAGCGCCACCTGTACAATTTCAAAAGTGTGCGCCTCGAGCTACGTTTTACGTACATGCACGAAAATCGGTACACATGTGTAACACACCATTACCTACAAAAAAGTACTCATGAAACTAAGTACGTTATTTTGAATTTCCTGTACAATTTTTGAGCAGTTTTTGCAATTTCCAGGCCTCGTACTTTGACGAACTCCTCCTACAGTTTTTATCGGATCGTCTTCAAATTTGCTGAGTGTAATCATAAGGCCTTTGCGATGCTAAATTGCGAAGATCTTGAGTTTTCGTCAAGGGGCGTGTCCCTGACGGCCTGACAAAGTTTGATGTTTCGCCATGAAACAGGAAGTTGCTGTAACTCAGGCAAGCAATGTCCGATCTGCCCCAAACTTCACACGTTTGATAGGAGTTCAGTCCTGAACACATACCCATGGCCATATTCAGTTATAGTCATAGCGCCACCTGCTGGCAACAGGAAGTGACATGTTTAACACTGTTATGGACTCCTAGGAACATATTAAAAAGTGTCAACAAGTGTTAAATAGGCTGGCAACATGCTACAAACATACTAAAACATGCTAGCAACACTTAGCTAAGTGCTAAAGCATGCTATTAATGCAGTGAAACAGGAAGTTGCTGTAACTCAGGCATGCAGAGTCCAATCTGTCCGATACTTAACATGATTAATGAGAGTCCTGTCCTGAACACTTCTACATGCAAAGATTCCGTTATAGTGATAGCGCCACCTACTGTCAGTAGGAAGTGACATGTTTAACACTGTGATGTACTATTAGCAACACAGTAAATATGAAATTGTGTGCTTAATATGTTAGGAACATGCTCAAACATGCTAGCAAAACTTATTAAGTGCTAAAGCACGCTATTAACGCCATCAAACAGGAAGTTGTTGTTACTCACGCATACAATGGCCAATCTGCCCCAAACTTCACACGTTTTATAAGAGTCCTGGCCTAAACACGTCTAAATGCCAATATTCAGTTATAATCTGTTGGCAGCACCACCTGCTGGCAACAGGAAGTGACATGTTTAACACTGTGATGTACTATTAACACAGTAAAATATGACATTTGTGTGCTTAACATGTTGTGTGAAAACATGCTCAAACATGCTAGCAAAAATTACTAAAAAAGTGCTAAAGCATGTTGACACCTATCAAACAGGAAGTTGTTGTTACTCATGCATACAATGGCCAATCTGTCCCAAACTTCACATCGCTTTTGAGAAGAGTCCTGGCCTAAACACGTCTAAAGGCCAATATTCAGTTATAATTATAATGCCACCTGCTGGCAACAGGAAATGACTTGTTTACACTAACTTAAACATGCAATGCCCAAATCTGCCTCAAACTTCACACGTCTTATAAGAGTCCTGGCCTGGAACACATCTAAAGGCCAATATTCAGTTATAACTGTTTACAGTAGAAATTTGGCACATATAAAATGACTTTTACATATTCCTCCTATATTTACCACTTAAAAAGCATATTGCCCGCTTCCTGTTTTCCATGGCCACGTGATTGCGGTGTGAGCTCGGGTGCGGCGGGCCCTTCATCACAAGCTAGCTTAATTTTTTTTTTTTTTTTTTTTTTTCAACCTTCTGGGTACTTTGGGGGCCTTAACATGCTCAAAAACTCTTGAAAATTAGCACACACTTTGGAATCTGCGGTCATTAGGACGCCGCAGAGGCTGGGACCCAGGGATGGCACAGGGGCTCTACAGCGCCTCCTGCAACAAAGTCAGAAAACTTGATGTATAGCTCACACATACTTGCACGTATTCATATGAAACTCGGTACACATATAGATCTCATTGAGCCGAACAACTTTCACGCTGCATGTCATAGGCTCCGCCCAACAGGAAGTCGGCTATTTAGGGCTGTTTAAAAAACGCATGCTCTGGAATTTGATATACTCCTCTGAGGATTACCACCCGATTGCCACCAAACTCGGTGAACATGATCTCAAGACATTGGGGATGCTAAATTGCGAAGAGATTTTTGATATCTCGAACGGTTTGCCCGTGGCGAGGCGATGAAGTTATGGCGAAAAATGAGAGACAGGAAGCGTCTAATAACATCCACATACATTGTCTGATTTTGATCAAACTTCAGGGTTTTGTTCGTTGTATGATGCCGATCGCATAGATGTGACTATTAGGAGTCAAAGTTATAGCGCCACCAACTGGCAGCAGGAAGTGTGTCGTTTTCAAAATGCTTTGAATTCAGCATCTTATTTTTACTGGATTTGCTTCAAACTTCATCAGAATAATGTCAAAACACGGCCGATGTAAAACTGTGAAGGGAATATTGATAGCTAAACTACTGTTGCCATGGCAACGTGTCAAACTTGAAAATTGGTTTCTGGTGATTTTGAAGCAGATAACATGTTTAGAATGTCATGAAACTCAACACACATATGAGTATTAATGGTAGTTAGACACTGGAAAAAGCTCATAAACGGGCGTGAAAGAGGCACTCTATAGCGCCACCTTTTGTCAAAAATGGGGGGGTTAGTTTTAGCTACAGACACCAAACTCGGTACATAAATTGTTCTAATCAAGCCGGACAACTTTCTAATTTACACTCATTAGCTACGACCAACAGGAAGTCGGCTTTTTTTATTTTAATGTGGAGTTTCGGAGAAATCAAGCTGTAAATAAATTCATACTCCTCCCAGCAGAAACAAGTAGTTCACACCAAACTTTGTCAACATGATACCAATATACTGAAGATGTTAAATTGCGAACGAATTTAGGATATCTTGAACGGTGTGGCAATGGTGATTCATTAAAGTAACAGTAAAAAAAGATAGCGCTCATTTTTTTCTATCTTTAAAGAGCAACTTCCAAACACTTTAAAAAAAATTACATACACAGAACAAGTCATTCTGAGGACATGTGATTAATTCCATGAATTTACGATAAACTATGGATAGCAGAAAATTCAAAAACGATCAGACATGTTTTGTCAATCTGCTTCTGTGTGTGGTGTGTGTGGTGTGTGGTGTGTGGGGTGGGGGTGGGTGACTGAGGTGACTGAGGTGACTGAGTTGAGTGTGGGTTGAGGGGGAGAGAGAGAAAGAGAGAGAGAGGGTCTGTTTAAACTTTTGATGGTTTAAAAGTAACAGTAAAACAGTTCAGCTGACAGATGCAGACTAAGCTGTAATGCAAGCAAAAATATGTCACAAATGCTTAGAGCAATAAAATCATAAGGTTTTGATAAAACTTTATAATAAGGTTTCATTTGTTAACATTAGGGAATGCATTAACTAACATGAACTACCAATGAAAAATATATTTTCACAATACTTATTAATGTTTGTTGATGTTAATCAAAATGTTCGTTAATTCACAGTGCATTAACTAATGTTAACAGATAAAACTTTAAATTTTAATAATGTTTAAGTTTTGAATATTAACTAGCATTAATAAATACTATATACAGTTGCATGTAAAAGTTTGGGAACCACTTGCAGAATCTGAAAATGTGAATAAATTTAATGCGAACGAATTTAGGATATCTTGAACGGTGTGGCAATGGTGATTCATTAAAGTAACAGTAAAAAAAGATAGCGGTCATTTTTTTCTATCTTTAAAGAGCAACTTCCAAACACTTCAAAAAAATTTACATACATAGAACAAGTCATTCTGAGGAAATGTGATTAATTCCATGAATATACAATAAACTATGGATAGCAGAAAATTAATAAACTATCAAGACTTTTGATCACACTGGCTCTGTGTATGTGGGGGGATGGGTGAGTCTGTGTGTTAAGTGTGAGTGTGAGGAGGTGGGTGAGAGAGACAGAGAGAGAGAGAGAGAGAGAGAGACTTTTAAAAATCTCTTTAATCACTAGAAAAAAATCAATCAGTATTTATTTAATTATTTTATTTTATTTATTTATTTATTTATTTTTTATTTTTTATGTTTTACATTATAGCTTAAGAAATCTCCTAGGCCTTATCTCTTTCTGTCAGTCTTAGGGACAAAAAAACATAAAAAAATAATAATAATCCAAGAACCAGTTAATTTGTAGGGCACTGACAACATAATTTTATATAATTAGGTTAATAATTATGTTAATTACAACATAAAATTTGACACTAATTTGATACTGAACTATGACATCCTGTGACTAGGGCTGGGTATCGAGTTCGATACTTTTTAAGGCACCGACCGAATTGTCTCGATACCACCGAGTATCGAAAAACGTCTTGTCGTTCGGTACCAAATTTCGATGCCTAAGGGGTTAATCTCATCAACGTCAGTGAGGCAATAAGCCTGCAGCACTAGGTGTGTTTGACTAGAAGCGACGCGGCACAGATTGGTCAGTGTTTGACATCCGCGAGGGTGATTCGAAAGCACACGGATCAGTCTGCTCTCTATATCGCGCGGTGACTACACACTCGACTGAAGTGCGCTTGATGCTCGCAGTGATTTCAGCGTCTGCCGTCTCACTAAATGAGGACATAAACACATGAACAACACCTCCAGAACTGCTCTGAGAGTCACTTCATGAGCATTTTACCATTTGATTTGAGTAAAACTAGAGTCATCATATACACACAGAACTGTAAAGGTATTCACGGAACCCGTCAAAATAAAAGCTCGGTTTAACTTGAAGACACTGCAGCAGAAATATATTACTATTGTGTGTACATACTGCTACTACTAGGCTACTATTAAAATTATTAAAACTTTATTTTTTTTAGTAATGATCACACAATATTTCTTCCATGTTTTAATTTTAATAGTAAAGCCCCTTTGTTTGCCAAAATAAATAAACTTTTAATTAATTTTCAGTAATTTAAAGATAAATTGTTTTATGCCTTCATTTGAAAACCAGATACAGAACACAGAATTTCTTAGCCTTATGAAATGTTTTATTTTTCCTATTTTAAGAATAAATTTGAATAAACTAAGTTGTTTTTATGCATTCAAATAATTAGACATACTACACCAGAATTTAATAACAATAAAACACATGGTGAAAGAAAATAAAACACCCATTTATGAAAGTGGATAAAGGTTTTCAATTTCTTGAAGTCTTTAACAACCTAGAATAAATGAATAGAAATGATGATTGTGTCTGAGCTGTGCGTTTTAAAACGAACACGCACGAGTGTAAACGTAGCTGAAAACTTTATTAAAATTATTTGCACTGATTTATTGTGTTGGATATATTGTGCAGTGGCTCAGGAGATGAGGCTTTGAGTCTGTATCAATGTCAACAAGCTGAAAAAAATAAAACCAAAGTTTTTTGAGATAATGTAATTTTGTTAAAACTGATTTCGTAAAATTGGTATCGAAAAAAGTATCGTTCAGGAACCGGTATCGAACTCAATGTATCGGTATTGATATCGATATCGAAAATTTTTGAACGATACCCAGCCCTACCTGTGACATGATATTCATCTGAATTTACATCATCTCATGAATGTAACAGTAAAACAGTTCAGCTCACAGATGAAGACTAAGCTGTGTTAACTGTGAGTGTAAGGGTGAGGAGGTGGGTGAGAGAGAGAGAGAGAGAGAGAGAGAGAGAGAGAGAGACTTTTAAACATCTCTTTAATCACTAGAAAAAAATCAATGAGTATTTATTTATTTATTTATTTATTTATTACATTATAGCTTAAGAAATCTCTTAGGCCTTGTCTTTTTTTGTCAGTCTTAGGGAAAAAGAAAAAATTCAAAAAATCCAAGAACCAGTTAATTTGTAGGGTACTTACAGCATTATTTTATATAATTAGGTTAATAATTATGTTAATTACAACAATTAAAAAAAAAAATCTAAAGATACATACACGTGGTCTTATAAATTTTTGTGCTGCAAATAATAATTTGACACTAATTTGATACTGAACTATGACATCCTGTGACATGATATTCATCTGAATTTACATCATCTCATGAATGTAACAGTAAAACAGTTCAGCTCACAGATGAAGACTAAGCTGTGTTAAGTGTGAGTGTAAGGGTGAGGAGGTGGGTGAGAGAGAGAGAGAGAGAGAGAGAGAGAGAGAGAGAGAGAGAGAGAGAGACTTTTAAACATCTCTTTAATCACTAGAAAAAAAATCAATGAGTATTTATTTATTTATTTATTGCATTATAGCTTAAGAAATCTCTTAGGCCGTGTCTTTTTTTGTCAGTCTTAGGGACAAAAAAACAATTAAAAAATTCCAAGAACCAGTTAATTTGTAGGGCACTTACAGCATTATTTTATATAATTAGGTTAATAATTATGTTAATTACAACATAAAAAAATCTTAGGATACATACACGTGGTCTTATAAATTTTTGTGCTGCAAATAATAATTTGACACTAATTTGATACTGAACTATGACATCCTGTGACATGATATTCATCTGAATTTACATCATCTCATGAATGTAACAGTAAAACAGTTCAGCTCACAGATGAAGACTAAGCTGTGTTAACTGTGAGTGTAAGGGTGAGGAGGTGGGTGAGATAGAGAGAGAGAGAGAGAGAGAGAGAGAGAGAGAGAGAGAGAGAGAGACTTTTAAACATCTCTTTAATCACTAGAAAAAAATCAATGAGTATTTATTTATTTATTTATTACATTATAGCTTAAGAAATCTCTTAGGCCTTGTCTTTTTTTGTCAGTCTTAGGGAAAAAGAAAAAATTCAAAAAATCCAAGAACCAGTTAATTTGTAGGGTACTTACAGCATTATTTTATATAATTAGGTTAATAATTATGTTAATTACAACATTTAAAAAAAAAATCTAAAGATACATACACGTGGTCTTATAAATTTTTGTGCTGCAAATAATAATTTGACACTAATTTGATACTGAACTATGACATAAGTTATTCATCTGAATTTATATCATCTCATGAATGTAACAGTAAAACAGTTCAGATGATGACTAAGCTGTAATGCAGGCAAAATATTTCACAAATGCTTATAGATCAATAAAACCTTTTAAAAATGCTTATGAATCATTAAAGGTTTAGGTAACACTATATAATAAGGTCTCATTTGTTAACATTAGGGAATGCATTAACTAACTTGAACTAACAATGAACAATATATTTTTACAGCATGTTAATTCTTCACTGATAATATGAACTAACAATGAACAAAATATTTTTTACAGCATTTATTAATCTTTTTATTGTTAGTAAAAATAATCATGTTCAAAAGCTACAACTTTAAATTTTAATAATGTATTATTAAATTTTGGACTTAATATTAATTAACATTAATAAATGGTATATAATTATTGTTGATTTTAATTAACAGTTAAATAATATAGTTTTTTTAAAATGGTTAATTCACAACTAATATAAACTAAATATGAACAATATATTTTTACTTTATTTGTGTTAGTAAAAATTATTCATGTTAGTTCATGGAAAAGTAAATCATTAAAAAATTGCTTATAAATCATTAAAAGCTTTGGTAACACTATAATAATGTCTCATTTGTTAACATTAGTAAATGCATTAACTAACATGAACTACCAATGAAAAATATATTTTCACAGCATTTATTAAAGTTTGTTGATGTCAGTTAATCAAAATGTTCATGTTAATTCACAGTGCATTAACTAATGTTAACAGATAAAACTTTAAATTGTAATAATGTTTAAGTTTTGAATATTAACTAACATTAGTAAATACTACATACTTACTGTTCATGTTAATTAATATAGTTTATGTTAAAAACTGAAACCTTATTGTAAAGTGTTACTAAAGTTTTATATATTGCTTTGTGTGTGTGTATTTCACAGAGTTGATGGTTTGGATTAACCCTTTAATTGCCGTATCCCTTAAAACCAGACTGCCAGAGGGTTACTGTAATGCATGTGCCCGCTGGGCACCGTTTTCCTGATGCCACCGGGGTGGCGGTTGCACTGACGGCTTGGGCCCGCCATCGCTGCTTGCAGCTATATTTTTATTTAAACTGCACATTTCCCCCTCCCCATTAATTTGCATCAAGGTGTATGCCGTCCGTACCTCCAAACATTCTTATCCGTTTTGCTAATAAACGTTTTACGTTTCATATTTGTTCCTCACTCTTTCCTGATTTTTAGTTTTGTATACCTATTTAAACTTTGTGTAAGTTATTTGTTATTTTATATTAGGCATAGCATGGTGTATTTTTATTCATTTTGTTAGTAAATGTTTTATGTTCTACGTTGTATTTTTGTTGCTGCTTGAATTGAATTCAAGCAATTGATGCCGAATTGCTGCTAATTTAAAAGTGAAAGTCAAATGCGCACGATGCTTTTATAAGCTATTTAAGCAAAGGAAAGTGAGGAAAAGCTCAAATGTAAGTTATTTGTAATTTATTTGTTATTTTATATTAGGCATATAGCATGGTGTATTTGTACTGCTTTCATTAATAAAAGTTCTATGATTTTGGATTTTGTTTGATGCCGAATTGCCGCTAATTTAAAAGTGAAAGTAAAACGTGCACGGAGCTTTTATAAGCCATTTAAGCAAAAGAAAGTGAGAAAAAGAGGAAAACTCAAACGAACTAAAAACAAACAACTGCTTGACGCCGAATTGCCGCAAATTAAAAGTGAAAGTAACATGCGCAGTCGCCTACAGGCTATTTAAAACCGAAGGAAAGTGAGGGAAAGAGGGAAAACTCAAACGACCCACCACCACCACGGTGATACCGGTATTACCGGTGTTGTCACACGTCGATTAACCGGTGGGAAAATTTCCTCACCGTCACAAGCCTACCCCAGATCAACAGATGTTAAATGCAAGTAGCATCACCTTTAATCTGGCTTCCACGGATGCTTTCTTGCGTGCCTCTCTCCGTCTGTACTGCTCCACTTTGTCCAGCTGGTCAGAGCGCTGCAGCATCCCAGCAACCCTCTGCACTGCCGTGGCAACAGCCTCTCTGTTCGTCTCCTCCATAGTAACCGATCCCAAACGGCGGCGTTCAAGGTACTGAAATGGAAAAAACAGCAAGGGTTAAAAGTGCTGAAAATGACCCAAACTGCAGGACAAAAGATACTGAATGACCCAAGTTAAATGTACTCAGAATGACTGAAATAGCAGTAAATATTACTAACAGCAGTAAAGGTACTAAACTGACGAATAACAGCAAGGGTTAATTGCACCATAGTGTTACTATATCACTGAGAGAATTTTTTTTAATATATTTTGAATTAGAATTTATTTTTATGTTCTCAGTTTTAATTCTGCTTCAGTTTTAATTACAGTTATTATTTAATTTTATGTTTTAGTTTGTTTTAACAAAACATGTCTATATAGCTTTTATATATACTTTTTATTTTAGTTAAATTCATCAAGTTAAACTAAAGGAAAATAAGGAATAAAATAATTGTCCATATTTTAAACTTTATTTAGTCAACGTTTATTTAAAGTAAAACGTTTTTTATGGTTATATATATATATATATATATATATATATATATATATATATATATATATATTAGTTACTAATGCACTGAAGTGAATTAAACAGCAGAGGTTAAATCTTAACAAAATGACATGAACAGCAAAGGTTAAAGGTACTTAAATATTTTAATATTTGGTATGTTTTGTGTTTTTGATATATATTCATATACCTGTGCATTTGTATATCTGTATTTGCATATGTTTGCAGCTGGTTAAACATGCACTAACTAAGCTAACACAAACAAATAAAAATAGTTACGTACACCTTCTCAAAATAGGTATGGTTTAGGAAAAAGATCAAATGAAACTGTAATCGGTTTTATTTATTGTAATAATCGCATATATCTCGCTGATTTTCTGTGCCGAAAGGCCCACACTGACAGATGCTACCTGGCTAACAACATTAGCATTCAGAGGTCTGCGCTTTTCATACATATATCGTTAAAATCTCAAGGTCATGTGAAGGTACTCACCCGGACCTGGTGATTGTTTTGCGAGCTGAGAGTTGTTATAAGCTGTTCATTGAAATTTTATTTTAATGAGTGTTTATTCTCTTCATTTACTGTCATAACAGCTGCGTCTTCCTGGTGTCGCCCAACGCTCAGTCAGATGACGGCAGCGCGTGCGCAGAGAGCATCAACCGTGCGCAGGCTTTACGCAGAAACCGACTAGTCTAAAATTATGAAGGACAACACAGTGAATCTGTAATCTTCAATTGGTACTATATATCTATCTCTATTTATTATTATTTAAATAAATAAATTATTTTATTATTTAAATAAAAAAAATAATTATAATTTATAAATTAATAAGAGTAACACAGTGCTGAAACGACTTGAAACTATATATATATATATATATATATATATATATATATATATATATATATATATATATATATATATATATATATATATATATATAGTCCCAATTGGAACCAAAAATGGTTTTACAGTCTGATAAGCATAATGTACATTTCCTCTGGGACAGATAAAACATGTCTATCTAATGGCTAAGTCAGAATACAATTGTGTGGTGAAATATGAAATATGACAGCCCAAGCTATGACAGCAAAGCCACCTGCATATATTTACAAACAGGATTCTTTGAACAATTCCTTCATAAAATATACTTCCCACACAATGAAAATAAATAAATAAATACAAGTCAAAGAAAGATATGATTTCAACTGTAGCTTCATATAAAAGGGGGGCCAGTTGAATCAAGACAAATGTATTTATTTATGAAGCAAATGCATGTTTAAGCACTTTGAAAAATCTAAAATTCTATACACAAATAGATTTTCACATGGGAAGTGATCTTTATGTGTCTGTATACATAATTTCCACATTAATCTCACATTGGATCACAATAAATCCAAAATCTGTACCCAAAAGAGATAAAATACAAAACAACATCTCCAAAACATCAAGGAACCTGAGTATTTGTGTTCTCAAATAATCTCAAATAATTTTTACCTAGTTTTGATTTATGTCCTGAGGGAAAAACCAGCGCTCGAAAGGCAGCAAACAGACTAAGTTTTAGGCAAGTTTATGTTTAGAACTTCTTTAGAACTAGTTTGTCATCATGACTTGATTTCAGGTGTGAAATCACAATTCATCGTGCAAATATGACAGTGACGTCATTCCAGTGAGTAGATTTTGAATGCTAAACACTCTTTCAGTTAGGGTCAATGGGAGATTTTCTAACTTTCATCTGAAATTTCTAACACACCAAAGCAATCTACAAAAAAAAGTTTGTACGTTAATCAGTTGGGGTTGAATTAATTGCAGACTTTTGTAGAGAACAGAAGGAAGACTATTAATACGCCTTGCAAGCACTGCAAATAAAAAACAATGTTAATGTGATGAGTTTACTGCATGTAACCATATGGGTTAGCTTTGTGTAGAAGAGTGTTCATAGTGCAATTTGAAGTAATATGCTGTTGCACATGCCCTTGACTAACATCACCACACCAAGGTGGAGAGTCGTCAGGTTCTCGTTTGATCGTGTGCAGAAGGTTGGGACTCCTGAACTCACAAGTCAGCCGGATATCATGCTGCATGCAGCTTTTATTATCATTTGAATATGCATATCCGTCCTGACTGCCGACAGGAGCGTCAGAGTGATTCATGTCTTTGTTCAGGACACACTTAAGAGGTCTGCCGACTCCTGCACACTGATACTTGTGGTGTCCGTTGATGGGAGGACTGATGACAGCTTTTCCTCTGTGATATGATGCACAATAGTCATAGTATTCAGCCTCGGTTTTCACCTGTGCATATTCAGGGCGCCAAAGTGTCCCGTATGCGTTACGCCCGTTCTCAGAGTCTGAATCTTCTGTCTTAATGGCCACTTCAGGAATCATGTTAAAACATTCATTCTGCATGTACCTTCTCTCAGCCTTCCTGTTGACACAATAACTCTCAAGCTTCTGCAATTCTGTGTTGCATCCGATTCGTGGTTTTCCAGAATGGCTGTGCTTATAGACACTTCCAGGCAGGTAGTTTTCATTGGGCCCCGTGCGTAAGGCAACAGGACAGTGGGCGTCCCAGGAAGGATCAACAGCTTGCAGTCTAGAAACACAGAAGTTGAGCGGCTCGTCTTGGGTTTTGCAGCCCTCTCCTCTGTACTTCCTGTTGGTCAGGGCTGAACACAAACCGTCATGACCGGATGAGCTTGTCCAGTTAAGATGTAGCATGTCTTCACTGTCAAATGAGCCATGGGAAACTCGTTGCCTTTTATCACTGAAGATGGTACAAGTTAAACCGATTAAAAGACAATTTCTACACACAAATTACATTTTGTCTTGTGTTAATATTTGTGTACATTGTTTTTGGATACTACAATGAGTAAATAGTATATCAATACCATGGTATATCAACATGGTAATCATACAATACCGCTGCTGTACTTCAAAACTTCAAAAGGTTGGGGTCAGTAAGATTTTTTAAAAATGTTTTGCAAGAAGACTCAGTAAAAATACAGTAAAAACAGTAATACTGTGACATTATTACAATTAAAATAACTGTTTTCTATTTAAATATATATTATAAAATGTCATTTATTCCTGTATAGTAAAGCTGAATTTTCAGCATCATTACTCCAGTCTTCATTGTCACATGGTCCTTGAGAAATCATTCTAATATGCTGATTTGCTGTTTAAAAATTTCTTATCAATGTTGAAAACAATTGTGCAGCTTAAAAAAGAGCTTTTCCCCAAGACTCTTTGAAGAATAGAAAGTTCAAAAGAACAGCATTTACTTGAAATAGAAACGTTTGTATAATTATTAATGTCTTTATTGCCACTTTTGGTCAATTTGATGCATTATTTCTGAATAAAATGAGTTCTTTTTAAAAAAAAAATGTACTGACCCTAAACCCCAAAAACCCACTGTGCACAATACATTATATAATGTGTGTTCACAAAATCTTTCACTGAAATGCAATAATTACAAGTTTTCGTTTAATATCCAGTTAATTCAAATGAGTTATGAAGCTTTATGCTGATCTTATGTTGTCTTCAGTTTTTTTTACCATTTAAATTGCATGCAATTATTTTTAATTTACAATGAATATTGCAAAAATCTGTCTCCAGAAAAAAAACAAAAAGTAAACAATATTCTTTTTATAACTCTCAATTTCATAATTCTACGCAAAAATACAGATGGATAGACAGGCAGAATGTGTATCTGCTGCCACACCTTTTGTGTTTGCTCTTCATCATCATACTCTTCATTTTGAGCTCCATGATGGAGGGCAGGACTAGAGGAACAGCCACACAGAACAGAGCGAGCTGAGGCGGCAGCAGAGCTCCAGAGTCCGTCTTCCTCCTCTGACCCTGCAGGAACTTCAGACTGCCCTGAAACTGCATGTTCTACAGGAGACAGGAACAAATCAAAACGAGACAAACTCGACATACTGTGTGGAAACGTACGTTTGGGAAGTTCTGAGCCTGATAATTAGAGCTTCTCAACCTTTATTAGAGACATCAGATCAGAGTTTGAAAAAGATCATGAAACCACTAAAGTTAAATATTTTGAGGGGTTTCATGACTGACCAGGAAGCCGGAGGTGCTGTCCAGCAGGCAGCGGGCTCGAGCGACGAAGCACCGTGTGAGAAATGGAGACAATTCAGGAGGAACGCCGTCAGGCACTTCAGCGCTATACAGATGACCCGTCACAACATCCGCATCTACTAGAACGCACACAAAAACAAGACACAGTTCGGAAAAAGACGACAAAAGCACCAAAAAGTATCATAAAAAGAGTCCATACAAATTTTGCAAAATATTCCCAGTCTTCTGAAATCATATGCAGTGTGCTATATAGGGTTAAATGGTAATTATAGACACACCAGTGTCTTGCTGGCCAGGGTTCATCGCCCAATGGAGCTGCCTGTGAAACTCCTGTCGCTCCTCCACATGGATATAATCAAAGACCTTCTGATGCATCACGTCTGTCTGCCAGAAAAGATCACACACACCAACACAAAACCAAAACATGTTTATTTCAGGAGCAGCTCCCGCTTCAGTGTGTTTTATGTTGTCTGCAGTGACCTCTACACAGTTGTATGGGGTACAGTGAACAACTGCTCTGAAGTCTATGTAGTCTAATTCAGTTTTACATCAAACCACATTAGAAACATGACTGATCGAAATTTCATTGTGGAGCCTTTTCTGTCACTGTAACTGCTGGCAAAACCTTTTTCAAAGGCATTTTAGACTGTGAGGTCCCTGACAGAGAGTCAAATGAGTTCATAATTCATGCAATTATTACTGTGCATTAGCTTCGGGTTACAATTAATAATCATTCAGATGTCAGAGCTGTGGCACAGAGCAGTGCATTACTTAAAGCTGACATATTAATAGCTGTTGTGCTTGTAATAACCCATGTTTGAGTTCAACATAGGATAATAACAGGGACATGACCTATCTAATAAAAGCCAATAAAATCAAGTAAAACAAATTTAAAATCATTTTTAAAAAGTTAAATAAAATATTTTTTAAATAAAGTAAAATAAAATTGACAAATTAAAAATAAGCAAAATAAAACTATATATAAAAGGTAAAAATAAAAATGTATTTTAAATAAAATGTAATTTAATAAATAAAATTTAAATGCAAAATAAAAATCTAAAATAAAAAATAGAATCTTCTAACTGATTTCCTCTGATCTGTGATCTCATGTATAATGCACAGTATGCTTGAACCCACAAATCCCTTTTCACAGCCCCATGTGTTTGTCGCGTGACACCATGGCTGCTTGCATGCGGACAGACGTGTCTCTACACTTAAGTACATCAAAACAAAAGCCTGAAATTCCAGCCACATGACCATACCCGCTGTTCATAAACAACAAACTCTGCCTAAAATATTCAACCTTTCCTTTATTTTCCAGTGTGGGACATGCAAGACTTTTAGTACACTTTCATGACTGACACACCCCTATGTCATCTTAATTTCCAATCAAAATTTCCTTCTTGGAGGAGATGGTTTGTTTGCAGAGGAAGCCTGACTCTTTGAAGGCTGTGAGAAAGTCTTAAATTAACCGAGGGGTGAAAAGACGTAACTATTTTTACACATTATAGTGGAAGAGGCCTTGAACACGACATACTTCTGTGTTTTCCAGTCAACCGCAGATGGCGTGAGTATTTCTTATACAACCACACATGATTGTTGTTTAGATTTCTCTGATGAGACAGGAATTTTATTTGAGAACTGTTTAAAAAGGTAAAATGAGTCACATACTGGATTTATTCATTATTTTGTTTGGATTGCCACACATGAAACTAAATACACATACTGCTACAATAACAGCAGTGCAGTGAAATACCACCCTCTCTCTCTCTATAAATATATATGAAAAATGAACTCATTAAATGTAAGCATTTAAAAACGTTACGGGATGTTTAGATTATAAACATTTCATTATTCATACATGTCTTATTTGTTGATTATAGGATCTCATTTGAGGGTTACCTGATGAAATCCCAGGTAGTCAACAATGGTGGATGATGCATAGAAAATAACACCATCTGAGCTCACAATCAGCGCAAATCCAGGGAGAGACTACAAGATATGAAATATGTGTCAACAGTCATATGTCACTAAAATCGTGTGTGTAAAAAAGGAGATTTTTTTCCAGTAGAATGGGCCAAAGAATTACAATTAACCAAAAGGAAATTTATACATTTTTCTCTGACACGAAACCATTTCTAAACTGCAGTGAAGGAAACTCCAGTCATAAGTCCACAGAAAAGCAGTCACCTTTAGGAGAAGATCACTCTCTATGACGTGGGGCAGGATTTCTTTCTTGTGCGCCGAGGTCAAGGCATTACTGCTGCGATTTTCTTTCTCTTGGACCGCTGTGAGGAACAAGAGCACAAAAGACAGAGAAGGAGATAAAGACAGAGATACATGTATATAAAATAAATGTGACCCTCTTTCTGAAATCCAGGCTAAAGTCTCAAAATCTAATTATGAGATAAGCACCAAAGTTTTGAATAGTTTTTTTTTAAACAAAGATTTTTAATAGGAAACCCCTCTGTCTCATTTAAATCTCACAAATAAAGAGAACCAGGACAGTTGCAATTGACAAAACCTGCTAATAAAACTTCTTTATTAAGCATCTGCTTTTAGTCAATCCACTTCAGATGCACTTTCCCAATTTCACGATCGGTTGAGAATGACTGAAGCATTGCAAAAAAATAAGGCAGCTCAAGTGCTCTTCATTAGTCGTGCTAATCTAAAAAGAGCTAGATAAAAATCATATGAAATAATTCAGATTTTTTGTCTTCTTCAGTTAATTTTGTGGGAACTTCAGTGCCAAACATCAAAGTGAAGAAGATAACCACAAACAGACTGAGCAGATTTATTCAGCGATGTTTATACATCCCAAATATATCATGCATATAATCTGGATTTAAACCAGATTTGTTTTCTTACAAGCAGCCATTTTAATTTGACAAAAAAAAAAAAAAAAAAAAAAAAAAAAAAATTTCATTCTTCCATCATTTTAAGCTGTAGCTCTGAAGAGCACCGTCTTCTGTATAAGACATGTTTCTTTAACTGCTGTAGAGTTAATGTCATAATTTTTTTTGAAAATATAATAATTATTATTTTATATATATATATATATATATATATATATATATATATATACACACACATTTTTTAAATTTGAATAAAATGAAATCTAAAAGACATTCAAATCACATGAGCCAATATTTTATTCACAATAGAACATAGAGAACATCAATGTTTAAACTGAGAAATTTTACACTTTTATCCACTAAATGAGCTCATTTCAAATTTGATGCCTGCTAAAGGTCTCAAAAAAGTTGGCACAGGGGCAAAAAAGGGCTGAAAAAGCAGGAAATTTTGAAAAGATTCAGCTGAGAGAACATCTAACAACTAATTAGGTTAATTGACATCAGTTCTGTAACATGATTAGCTATAAAAGGGATCTCTTAGAGAGGCATAGTCTCTTAGAAGTAAAGCTGGGCAGAGGCTCTCCAATCTGCGAAAGAGTGCGCAGAGCTCCTGCCACAGGTAGAAGGTACCGGAGTATCAAAGCTCGCTCTGTCAGATTGCTCAACAGCTTTTTCCCCCAGGCTGTGAGAGCTCTTAACTCCAATCTCCCTGTCCCCCTCTGAAACCATGAACACCTCAGCCCCCTCCCCTCAACTCATTAAAACTGTTGACAATTTTCCTAAGTGCAATTCTGAGTGTGCTACACACAGGTGAGTGGGCTATACAAACCACCTGTAGTAACGCACTCATCCCACTATATGTACACTGGGCACTTTCTGTAAACACTCCCTGCTACAAAGAATCAATAAGATAATATATGTTTACTTGTGCACTGCACTACAAAATCATTTTGCACTATGCGCTGCTTCCACCAAATCTCTCTTCTGCACAACAATTTAATGTACAAAATATATTTCTTTGCACAATTTTATGTACAAACATCTTTTGCACAATTTCATGTACAGTATTTATGTAAAGTTCTTGTACATTCTCAGTTTGTGTACGTGTAGTCAACTAGGTATAGTACTTATAGCATTTATAGTATATGTATAGTCAGATGGTTAACTGTTGTATAGCTCTATTGTTCTCCTTATACTTGCATTGTTGTATGTTTATCTTATGTTTAACTGGTATGTAGCACCGTGGTCCTGCGAGACACGACATTTCGTTCCACTACATGTCCACACATGTAGCAGAATGACAATAAAGCTCAACTTGAACTTGAACTTGAAAAAGATTGTGGAATACTTTAAAAACAACATTCCTCAACGTCAAATTGCAAAAGCTTTGCAAAATGCAAATCTCATCATCTAAAGTGCATAACATCATCAAAAGATTCAGAGAAACTGGAGAAATCTCTGTGCGTAAAGGACAAGGCTGAAGACCTTTGTTGGATGCCCGTGGTCTTCAGGCCCTCAGACGACACTGCATCACTCATCGGCATGATTATGTCATTGACATTACTAAACGGGCCCAGGAATACTTCCAGAAACCACTGTCGGTAAACACAATCCACCAAGCCATCTGTAGATGCCAACTAAAGCTCTATCATGCAAAAAGGAAGCCATATGTGAACATGGTCTAGAAGCGCCGTTGTGTCCTGTGGGCCAAGGCTCATTTAAAATGGACTGTTTCAAAGTGGAAAAGTGTTCTATGGTCAGACGAGTCCAAATTTGACATTCTTGTTGGAAATCACGGACGCCGTGTCCTCCGGGCTAAAGAGGAGGGAGACCTTCCAGCGTGTTATCAGCGTTCAGTTCAAAAGCCAGCATCTCTGATGGTATGGGGGTGCATAAGTGCATACAGTATGGGCAGCTTGCATGTTTTGGAAGGCACTATGAATGCTGAAAGGTATATAAAGGTTTTAGAGCAACATATGCTCTACTCCAGACGACGTCTTTTTCAGGGAGGGCCTTGTGTTTCAGCAGGACAATGCAAAACGACATACTGCAGCTATTACAACACCACGGCTTCGTAGTAGAAGAGTCCGGGTGCTGAATTGACCTGCCTGCAGTCCAGATCTTTCACCTATAGAGAACATTTCGTGCATCATTAAACAAAAAATACGTCAAAGACGACCACGAACTCTTCAGCAGTTACCTATATCAGAGACCTATTTTGAGACCTGTAGCAGGCATCAAATTTGAAATGAGTTCATTTTGTGCATAAAATTTCTCAGTTTAAACATTTATCTATGTTCTATTGTGAATAAAATATTGTCTCATGTGATTTGAAATTCTTTTAATTTTCATTTTAATCAAATTTAAACAAATGTCCCAACATTTCCAGAATTTGGGTTATATATATATATGACATGTACTATTCAGAGTTGCTAAACTGTAACTCCATATGTTTGACTATCGACCAAACCTAAATATATTATCATTCACACACACACTTAAATCAAACCTTTGCTCAATAACATGAGAGAAATCTCTATCATGTCTCTCTAAAGACTCCTTCTCAGTTCATTCACTTCATGTCTGCTGCCAAACAAGCCCAAATCTACAGGTGGATGAGCTACTTTTCACAAAATGTCTGGCCACAGGCAGCCATTTCACCGCAGAGTTGTTTTGATGAGGGGATGGAAATAAAAACCAGATCTGCTCTTGACAATTGAGGTTAGATTTACGAGCAGATGTGTGTTTGTACGCAGTGACTCAACAGACTCACTCTCTCTTTTTCCCTGTACTTTGTAACTCGCTAAATGTCTTTAACAAAAATCTCATCAAGCACAAGCACAGGATTTACCCTCACAACCTTGACCCACAACACAAAACCCCACTGACTTTCACTGAACAAATCCCTGTAATTGTCATGGACTGACAAAAATGACTTACCTCATGAATATCAATTAGGTTGCATACAAACAATTTATCACAATTTTGAAAATACTGTATTGCTTCGGAGATCATGTCTGAAATAGAGTATTTGCCAAACCTCAAGTCAAACTGAGCTGTAAACAATAGCTAATATTCAATTTAGAAATGTCCAAAAAAAAATCAAAGCAGTGATGACAAAAAAAAATAGTTATAACAATTCAAAACAATAAAATTCCAGTGCATTATAGCACATTTTAGTACAAAAAGTTCAGAAAGTGTCCAAAGACATTTCTTGCATAAAACTTTACTGGAAAAAACTCAACATGTTTAAACAAAGGATTCACAAATACTACAAACGTGAACTGGAGATGACTGTTTAAGATGAGTGTGTGGACTCTCCACACCTGCCCTTGGAAACCTTAAAAACATCCTTTGTGAAATTCATAAAACTTTGACACTGATAAACACTTTGTGAAAGTATAATCAAGAACTACAATGTCTCAGGCGCATCACATGTGCAAAGGAAACATGACTTCATGGACACACAATTCATAAATTGCATACTTCTAAAATATAAAATATAATGCACACACACAAATCATATTTCATTTTTCGAGCATTTTCCTTTCTTTGCTAATGTCCTTTATATCCAAAAAATAAAAAATGAAAAGAGAATTCTGTACTGTAATGAATACATATTCATTGTTGGTGTGTAATGAATGTAACACTTGGATGAATTCAGTTACTTCACCCATTATGTGTGTGCTGAAGGTAGAATAGTGGATACAAGAGGAGGAGGTGGAGGAGGAGAAGGAAGTATTAATAGACTTATTTGTACATTGCTTGCCTCCTGCGCTCTGATGGACAGATCATTTTCACTGGCGCCTCTCTGAGGTCAGGCTCTGGTGAACTACAGTCACGCAAACCCAGCTTTACTACAGGCTCTTAAAGGGCCAGAGCTTCCTTTAAACACAAATGAAAACTGCCCAGACTAAGAGACTGACCACTCATACATCCATTCACCCAACATTCTGGAATAAGACTTATTTCTTGTGTCATTTATGCTTCCCAAGGCTGTTCATTTTATCAAAAATACAGTAAAAATAGTAATTTTGTGAAATATTACGATTTAAAATGGTTTTGTATTTGAATATATTTTAAAATGTAATTTATTCCTATGATGCAAAGCCAGTCTTCAGTGTCACATGATCCTTCCGAAATCATTCTAAGATGCTGATTTACATTACTAATTTACACTACATTACTAAATCCATCCATGCATCCAATTTAACAATTCTCCTATCCTTCAACTCATACCATCAAACTTGGTAAATTGGTCACGTGACACAAACATTAACAGACCACTGCGCAGCCACATGCGCTCCGAAGGCAGATTATTTCACATCACTAGCACTAATGACAATGGCTTTCCAACTGAACTCGGGTTAACCTCGCCAAAGAGGGGTCAACATGTGCGTTTTGTGAACTAATGGCTGTGTGTGAGAGAACCTGAGTTTGGAAACAGTCTTCACATGAGATCATGCATCAGTCTGCTGGCACACGGCTCTGTTTACGGTATTAATCTTGTTTTACACGACCGTTATTATAAATTCTGTTTTATTGAGCATTGCATATTGATTTGAAAACTTTTCCCAGGAATGCTTCACAATCCCTAAATGGCATTTATAATAAATAACACACAGCACAAAGAATTTAAAAATGTCATTTATTTAGTGACTGATAGTCAGTCTCCAAGCTGCATAACAGACATAAAAACAGTTTAAAGGAAAGAGGGGACTGAATGTGTTGCAAGGAGAAAATAAAGGATTTGCACAAAGTCTCACCATGTCAGGCGAGCATTATTACAGTTGTCACGCAACAGAACACTCCTTTATAATGTATCTGGGTCATTTTTACTAGTCGTTTGCACGACATTGTGTGCAAAGGAACCGCCTTCCGGTTGCCAACAAACACGGAGCCCATAAATGTTCTTACTGGAGGTTTTGATGTCGACAATAAATATCTCGGCTCTTTAGAAGCAGCTTTTGTTGCTAACAAAGAGCTGTTTGAATGGTCAAGGTGACAATACATAATACTAGCATTTTAAGGGAATTAAAACACATTTGGATCATATGCACAAAAATGCACATATGTTGAAAGACTTTTCATGTAAAACATAGTCCAATAATCTTTGAAAACTGATTTTTTACAGTGTATGCACAACAAAGATCAAATATGGATATATCCAAGGGATAACTAAGATCAGGGATTTCTCATGCAATTGAGTGGGAAAATCCTCTGTCCCATGCTAAAACAGATGTTTGGAGATTCACGCAGTTGCATGATGCTGGACGCTTGGATCATTTATCAGTTTCTAGCACACATTCTTACATGATGAAAACAAACAGAGGAATGTTTCCAGGACAGAGACACGAGATGGAATTTTCCTGATTTGCACGCAAGAAGAATTTGCCAAGGAGGGTCTGGCGGCTGCCAAGCGTCTGCACAACTTTGAGTTCACTGGGGGGAAATTTTAACATGATACTGGACACTCAGTGCGGAAGAGCACCAGAGCCAATTCCCATCATTCCCTCCTGAAGAACAATCACCCTGCTGCTGTCAGCCCTGTCTTCAACTGATGACGAATTCATCAGTATTACATTCCTACATTATTAAAATGACACCTCTTTTCAAGAGTTTCCAAATGTCACAAACAATGTCTTAAACTGTGCTCAGCTTTGCCAATATACTAAAGTCAGAGATCTTAAAACGAACTCTGACGTGTCTCAGATTCTTCCAAGACTGAATTATCTGATCCATGTTATAAAACTCAGTAACTTACTTTTTTAAATTGATACTTTTATTCAACAAGTATGGATGAAATTGGACAAAAGTGAGACTAAAGACGTTAATACTGTTACAAAATATTTCTCTCAAATAAACACTATTCACCAAAGATACTAATTAAAAAAAAAAAAAAAAAAAAAAAAGACCTCAGACTGTAGTGTACATATCATATCAGATTTTTTGCTCTACAGACAGTCATGCATATCCATTTTTTGAGCCAAAGAAAAAGAGTCTTCTTAGAAAAAGGTTCATATTTAAATAAAAAAATTGAAAGCTCTCATGAGCTATGAAAGAAAAAATCCTTTGGGATTGAACATATCATTGGAAACCACTAAGGTGAACACAATATTTATTCAATTCACTTAAAATGCAAAGATTTAAAAAAAAAAAAAAAAAAAAAAAAAAAAACTAAGTGCTTATTCCGTGAGAAAAACTGCAGATTTTGGATCTTCGCTAGGTCTATTACTGGAAAAACTGAAAATGTTAAAAGCACTCAATGAAGTGGTTATCAAACGGCCACATGTGGCCACTAAAAGTGGATTGTGAATGGTCTAAACAGAAGCACCAAAGCTGATCTGCATCTTCCCCCTCTTAGTGCTTTTCTCAAGGACGGAGATTTTGCCAGGCTGCAGTCACGCAAACGCTCCCCAGGAGCCAGTGGAGCATTCATTACCCATAACCCCCTTCTCTTCAACATCCCACACACACACACACACTCACTCACTCGGTCGCTCACTCACTCTCTCTCTGGATCTCAATTACTCCCTGATGTGCAGTTTAAGCTGTTATTCACACACTGCAACTAACTCTCAAAGTAAATTAGCATTTTCTAAAGGAAACAGTAGTGCTTAAAATGGTGTTTAAGTTGAGTAAGCTCAGGTTTTTGACTCAAACAAAATGCTGCTTTATCAAACATTGTCCTAGTCCTGACATTTAGCGTGCATCTTGCTCTGTAAGAAAATTAATAAAAAACAGATAATGTTCTGGCATAAAATTGCCGGTACGTTTCCATAAAGTTCCAGAAAATGCATTCATATTAACAAGGTATATTGGGTAGTAGTTTAACACAATTATTTCAACACATTTCGGCCTGTGTCATCTTTTAAGTTTAAAGGTGGCTATAGATGGTCAAATAAATTTATGAAAGAAAAGACCAATGACAGTTCAGTAACTAAACAAAACAGATCTACGACAAATGTGTATTTAAAAAAAGTTGTACTTTCAGTTTAATTTGCAATTTTTTAAATAACATTATACTTTAAGAAATATAAAGGAATAATTCAATCAAAAATGTAAATCCATGTTCCAAACCTCAAAATAAATGTGTTATTTTAGGTGTAAAAAGAATTGTACTTTTTTGCATGATCTATTCCTTTACAGTTATTAAAGTATAAAGTTATTTTTTTACAAAAAGCATATCTACAGGTGAAATTAATAATTATTACTATTATTATTAATGCAAAACAGCTTGATCATGATGATCATTAGTCTCATTATCATTAGGCATCAGTGCATGCTGGTGTATTAAGATTCAGAGCAGATGTGTGTCTAATAGTAGTCTAATAGTGTCTAATAGTAATCTTGTTGCCAGTAACAAGATCTGCTGCAGACTTTAAGCAATGGTGTTGGCAAACAGAAGCACTGCACACAGTGGATCTCTGCTGTCATTACACGCTTCCCTTCAAGAGTCACTCTTTGTGACTTCACTTTAACAATTAAAACACCTGCAGCACAAACTGTGCAGGTTGTTACAAACTTAAGTATAATACTTGAGGTTAGTGGTTTGTTCAAATCACTAATCCTATGTATGAGCAATAATGATGTTTGCATTGGAAAGCACTAAATGAGAAATACGTTTCATCCTGAAAGGAAATGCAGAAAAGCTTGTGAGGTCAGTTTACACCCTCCACATCCCGAGAGGCCAGGAAATGTGTTGGAATTCATCTGGCCAAGCGACAATCAAAATGATTTGATTATAATTGTACGGAACAAGCATCTTAAAATGGTGTTGGGCCAACAAAGGCTTTCACAGGGTTTCCCGCTGTTTTAAGACTTGCGGTGGAGAATGAAAACACAGTGTGTCTGGATCAGACACGGCTTCAGTCATGCACAACCAATCTGCACAGTAACTCACAAGACAGGCACGGGCTGAGAGGAGAAAAATTAGGAGAATTAGCTACTTTACACCGATGTAAACCTAAATTCATGTAAAGAGATCATTCTGTCATCTTTCACTCACCCTCATGTCTTTCTAAACCTGTGAGCATTTCTGTGGAACATAATAACTCAATAACATTCTTCAAAATAAATGGTTTTAAGAATTTACTACTTTATTCATAATTACTTATATTGCCTTTGAAATATGGTATATGTGAAAGTATATTGCTGAATGTACTGATAAACATTTATGGTAAACTAAAATATACTTTAATGCCATTTCTATTGAAACTTGTATGTCACAAAGATATTTTAATTACTTTCTATATTTCATCATTACATTATTTTGCAACGATGAAATATAGAAAGTAAGAATATAGAGCTTAAAGTAGCAGGTCTGATACCTATGACTTGAATCTCATTGCTGTTTTGGAGAAACAACTGAGACACAGGGGGAAAAGTGGTTTTTCTTTCCTACAGTCAAAGACTCATTTTACAACAAAGATCAAGAAAGTGTTGAATAAATTAAGTTCTGGTAAATGAGATATCATAAAATGATTTTAATTATAAGCAAAAGTTTTTAATTTAACCGGTCTACCAATAGCAAAGCAAATTCCTCAACGTGACAGTTTTTTTTCATATAAAAACGAAAACCTTTCCATGAAACCCTTTTTGATGACATTCCAGTTTCCATTTTCACTTCAAACCTGACAAGAATTTCTGACATACTTCATTGCCTTGTCAATAATTCACGGCTTGAAAGGTGACAGAAAATGAGATCAGACCAAAAACGCGAATGGCCTTGAGAAGATGAATACATTAAAATGCTGATGTGTGAATGTAATACATGCATCAATCTTTACGAACTGAAAGATCAAGGCTGACACAAACCGAGCTCCGTGAAGGTTCAAGTTCTTCAGGGTCGGATCTTGCATTATAAATGACCGTATTCACGACAGTTATGAATTTCACCATCTAAAGTGGGTTGGGTAAAATCTATCCAAAATCTCAAATACACAAACCTGTGCAAAGACACCTGGAAATGAAAAATAAATAAATGTGACTTGACTTTAAATTATGAATAGCATGGCAATCTACGGTCAACGCTGCATATTGCATAAGACGCTGGGCACACAGCTTTCCTTCCTTTTTAGTTGCTAAAGGTTGTTTTTACTACTCTCCATTACTTTGTTATGAGTTCAGTTACATTTGAGAGATGCCCACCTGCCAGCACACAAATACTGCCAGCTCTCCACACAACAACTCAACACTGATCCGTTTGGACATGGTCCCAACAAACAGCATGTGAGTGCAAGAGGGCAATCTCTACATTACATTAAGCTACACATGGACCTGTCCTGGCTTCTCCTGAAATAAATCCCATTATTCTACATGGCAGAAGAGCGGCATGTGTATTTTCCAGCATGTTTGGCCAGCTTTCCCCCAAAGTACAATAAAAGCTATTTTTAAAGTGAACTAATTTATTTTTAAAGTTATGCTGCTTTGTATTATAAATAATTTAACATGCAAACTAAGAATATGAGCTAAAAATTTAAAAGGAACACATGGGAGGAAAAAATTCAAGAGGGGGAAATGTTTTCCATAAATTTTGCAAATTAAATCTATATATACCCCATATAAAAATGTAAACACGGCAGAACGTACTAATAATTTATCCCAAAACAAAACCATAAAACATACAAAAAGTCAAATCAAATTATATGTATATGATTGAGTGAAACACAAAGATGAGTTTGAGTCCGTTAACCAACATCAAGTTTATTTTAAAGTGTTCAAATAATTTTTGGGAGCCAATGTATGAAGTGTTGTAATTCACAGTTTTAGCAGGGAAATTTGCCAGGACACATTCCTTCTTACCTTGAAAGAAGCTCTTAACCCGCAGGAAGCTGACGCTGAGCCTCAGCACTGAGAGTTTGTCCAGTTTGGAGATGACATCTGCACTGAAGGGCAGAAGACTCGCCAACCGATCCAGTTCTGCATTCAGACGGTCGCGATGACGTTTGGACGGATTCGATTTCTGACCTGCTTTCTCTGGTTTCCTGAAGATATAATCATATCATAAACCTGCGTGGCATCCAAAGGACTAAATGGTACAGAAACATGACAATTACGTAATAATAATAATAATAATTATTATTATTATTAATATTACCACCATTACTACTACTATTACCAATAATAATGATAATAGTACTAACAATATTATACACATTTGTGACCCTGGACCACAAAACCAGTCTTAAGTCTCTGGGGTATATTTGTAGCTATAGCCAAAAATACATTGTATGGGTCAAAATTATCGATTTTTCTTTTATGACAAAAATTATTGATTTTGTAAAGATCATGTTCCATGACGATATTTTGTAAATTTCCTACTATAAATATATCAAACCTTAATTTTTGATTAGTAATATGCACTGGTAAGAACTTCATTTGGACAACTTTAAAGGCGATTTTCTCAATATTTTGATTTTTTGCACCCTCAGATTTCAGATTTGCAAACAGTTGTATCACGGCCAAATATTGTCTGATCCTAACAAACCATACATCAATGGAAAGATTATTTATTCAGCTTTCAGATGATGTATAAATCTGGTTTTGTGGTCCAGGGTCACATTTATTATCATTAGTGACTTTTCTATTTGTATTTATTATTTGTATGAAAACAGTCATGGTAATAAAATAAAAAAAAACTTGAAATGAATGTAACAACATGAATTGAATATAATTTACTATTATTGCCATTAACAATTAAAGAATTTACATATTATCATAATTGATTTCTCTCACTGTTTTTGTTATTTGCACTGATGGTTTGTCAAAACAATCATGCTAATAAACTGATAAATACTCAACTGTTTCTGCACAGGTTTTCTCCTTTTCCTTCCAGCATACAGACAGTCTCCAGGTGGAATCATTGTTCACTTCTCCAAATAGCTCAACACTAAGATGCTCTTTTTAGTTCCTGGCAAACAATATTAAACGTGGAAAAACCAAAAGGAAATAGTATAACGAGGTGTGGAAGTGTAACAACAAACAGACACGCAATAAAAAGCTGATAAAAACATTTTTACACATCGCCTCAGAGAAGATACAGATTGACAAGTTCTGCAGTTACCAAATACTGAACATATAAGAAATGAAACTCACCAAAATCCACATTCAGCCGATGATAACAGTTGAAGTAACTTAAAATAGTTGCTTGAAACGAAGTCGAATCATCCCGAGTGTCAAAACGATGGAATAAACTCTTGATATGACAGCGACATCGAACCCGCTGATGTTTTATAGCGCGTTTCAGGTGGCGGATCTCAGCACGCGCATCCTCACGCGAACATTACGCACGACGCACGCACAGCGCAAGCGACGCGAACAAAATAGAACGTTCTGCTAAACTGGGCCAGCGAACCTGTACAACAAAACAACAGTGAAGAGAGAAACACTTTCAATCTATTACAACTGTGTTTTATTAAAATTCTATTGTGATACTTTAAAGCGCTTAAAAGTGTGACAGATTGTCAGATTTCACAGAAATCGTTTAAAAATAAGAAAACATACACATTTTATAAGAAGTTTTATTAATTCTTTAAAATTTTACATAGCTAAACATTCTTTTCTTTGCAGAGCTCAGTTCAAAGATGCTTCATTCACACAAATTAAATCTTGATTTTTTTTTAACAGACCTATTTATTTAAATTATTTTAAAGAACCAACAAAACATCTCGTAAGCGTAGGGGCCCATTTTAGTTGATTGGTGACAAATAAACTGGGTCAGCAGCTGAACCTCATTTTAGAAGACTATTAAAACAAATGTTGTGATTTGCAAATAAAGATCAACATATCATCTATAATGCCTTCATGTTCATATCAGACAGAGATTAAGTAAATAGCCTACTGTAAATGCCTTTTCATTTTTGTAAAATTACCCATTTTCATTTCCCCTAAAATGCTTTACATTTATCTTTTAATTTAAATAACATAACTTTATAAACAATTTTTCTTTGTGTAATTTGCCATCTATATGACGGTTTGATAGATTTAAAACGTTTTCTACTGCACTTTTGTACTTGTCAATATTAGAGATACTGGGATCCACCGCCATCTAGTGCTCAAACAAATGACACAAATGCAAAACAAATCTCTTTTATTTTTTTCCGATTCACTCAATCAAAAATGATGCATATTACATTAGTCATGATTTAAGATTACAGAAGCATCAGTAGGTAAAAATGATCAAGGTTTTTAAAGCCAGCTTGTCTAGTCTTCCAGAATATAATTGGGATTCACCACCAGAAACGGATCCTCCTCCATGACGGGCTCCTCTCCATCCTCACTGATCTTCTTCAGTCCTGTTTTAGTCAGCTCTATGATGACATGATCCTTAAAAAGAAAACGTTTCAGGCATGTTACACTGCTTCAGTTCAAGTAAACGATGCATTTAAGCTGATTAGAGAGTGATACATGCAAACTAACATAATGGATGAGTCTGTACAGCACTTTCTCAATGAGATTCTTCTTGGAGACGAGTTCAGCTTCTGAATCAATTTCACTCTCCATTTCCTTCAGGTACCAGTTAATGAGCTCGCTTTTCTTCAGAGACAACTCCTCATCCACTAAAAACACAAAGACAGCAAGTAAAAAAAAAAGCAGATTATACATGTTTATTTCATCATTCGGTATTATGCTCGTTATAGCTTTAACTAGATCTACACAACCTGGTGCCTGGAATCATTTGAGATCAAAATTAATTCCAAAATTAACTAAGAAAGTTGCTAACCACTAAGCTGAACAGTCACTTTAAGAATTACACAGTAAAGCATGGTTTAAATTATGTAAAAAATTAAATAAAAATGACAGACTGACTCTCTCATTTGTAATAAATAAATAAATTAATTAACATAAATAATATTTTGTTTCATTTAATATTAAAATAAAGAACAAAAATGAAAATGTAAAAAATTACGTATAAAAAAATAAAAATATAACGTAAAGAATGTATTAAATGGACAGACAGACATTGTTATTGTAATGGAAAAATCAGGACTCACGTTGTTCCATCTTTTGCATGTGCAGCACCAGCAGGTTGGAGACCCTCTTGTACTCAGCGAATGACATTCTGAGAGCAGGTTTGGCTGCCGCTGGCTTCTCCTGCTTTTCCACCGCATCAGTGTCCATGGCCTCCACCAGATGGCCGTTCACTTCAGCTCCATTCTGACCTTCTCTCTCTTTACCAAACATGTCATTCTGATCTGTGGATGAACAACCCAAATCTGTCATTTTACAGTCATGATCTCTGATGTTTGATTTTAATGAATCAATTGCTGGTAAATTGATATTTTTGTGACAGACTAGAGTGGCACAAAGTATTTAGACAATTAATTGCAAGTAGGCGGCATTTGCAAACAAAGCTTATTTTTTACTGTTAGAGTAGAGATTTATTATACTGAGATTTGACCAATTGACTCATTTCACAAAAAGGGACTAAATAGTATAAGCTGCTCATCTCACCATTCACATTGTCGTCATCCTGCTCCTGGCCAAAGTTAATGTCAGGGGAGTCCACACGAATAATAGACTTATTTAGGAGTCTAAACGCCTCTTTCACGTGTTTGGGTTGAACCTTTCCAAAGGGAGAGGAGGAGGACACATGCCAAACTTTACATAAGCTATGTCTGATGCATACTGGTGCAGGACGAAACCGTTTTTGGGAACATCTCACACCTCGTCTGAGCAGTAGAGTCTGGCCATGGCCTCAGACAGACGCAACATGCTCTCCAGCTGCCTCACTGTGATCCGCCAGGCTGATTTGGTGGTTCCACCTCCATCCCGCTGCCGCAGACGCTTGTACTGGTCCACCACGAACTCCTGAGCCTCTGGGGCGATCTACAGATGCAGGGTTATGAGGTCAATTATCATCTTTATTTATAATCACTAATCATCATTTTCATGTCATTCCAAACCTGCATGACTTTATTCTGAATGTCTAGTCGCAAAAAAAAAAAAAAAAAAAAAAAAAAAAAAAAAACAAAAAAT